>LQMS01002352.1:0-118896 GCA_001657455.1 Spathaspora girioi | reverse complement strand
TCGAGAAGATGAATCTCAGGAATTACGGGATGATTTAAAGCAGATTACAAATATGTTCATGGGAGGTAAAACATTTTCACAATTGCGTCAAATTGTATTGAATGGGTGTTGTTATTTCATCAAGAGACACAGCAAGAAGAAGATTTATGTTACCTACAACACCTCTGGAAATAGCAATAAATCTTTGGAATACAAATTGTATATTTGAAATATAGGTTTCGAATGAAGCTTAAGTGATAGAGTAAAGAGCAGTTAGATACATATTTACATATATGATGGTATTAAAGCTGATTTTTATTTAGAATTTATATAGCAATGAATTACATAAACAAAATAGTGGTAATTCGATGGAAGCAATTAAAATAATCATAGCAGTTTTTGTTTCACCAAATAATCAGCAGCATTTCCGTGATCATAAACCTCTCCGGGCGTTTCCATTAATTACACCCAGGCCAATCTTAACACCTACATAAAATAGGGCAATGATGGTTTCCATGACGAAAAGCCACCATACCCGTTTCAATTGACATGGTAGATCAGTCTCGACATTGAACGTCGGACCAGTTGCAGTCAAGGTGACTCTTCCTCTAACAATAGTGACATTGGTTGCAGAAACTGTTGGATTGTCACCAGAAACAGTGGCATGGGCACCAGTAACCCTGGCATTGTCACCAGAAACAGTGGCATTGGTACCGGAAACCCTGGCATTATCACCAGTTATAATAGAGTAAAGTGGAATATTCTGATGATTGGGTTGAGGAGGAGGAGGAGGAGGAGTAGGAGGTGGAGAATTTGTTTCCGTAGCTGACATTTTCTGTTTTGAAATTAGTTTGTTGTTTCTGTTTAAACATCAAAAAGAAAACAAATTGTTGTAGTCAGGGATCCTTTTATAGAGTTTAAATGTTTCAACAACTTCACCTGCGTGAACAGTTTTTAAATACAATGAATGTAACGAATTGGGCTTCAACATGCAGATCAATCTGCCGAATTGAATATTTTGGCTTAATACTGAAAGGTGTTTTATATTTCTCAATTCTGAGAAAATATCACACATTTCATCTTGTAGATGCTCTGGATACTTACCTTGAAACGAAAAATGAAATTCAAGAGTAGTTAAATTTTGTAAATTGAAAATTTCACAGAGCTTGATAATCAGAATGTTTTTTTCGATATGATAGCCAAACGCAATTATCAATACTTGAATAGGTAAATATTTTAGTTAAACCATGTTCTATGCAACAAAAACCTGTCAAACTTGTCAATCCACACAAACTGCGAATTGGTAATACATTTTCTACTGTTAAAGCATCTAAGTATACAGTTAGTTTCGTGACCCACGGCAACATTTGAGATTGGTGTAAAACTGGAATCGTATTCTCTTTCGATAATGTGAGTTTGGTAATTTTGTTCGGCAAAAGATTGCCCAAATTCAATGAACTCGTCGTCAATTACCACATCAATCCATGCGTGTAGAAGTTGAACATATATAAACTGGTATGCTGCATTTTAAGAAGATAAGATTTGTATTTGAGTTCTCAAAAAGCCATTCAAGAGGGTGTCATGAATTGACAATGGTGTATTTTGAATAGAAGGGAGTGTAGATGATGGCGGCAATTTGTATGGTATAATCATTGGAGGAGACATTGATATACATGGAACGGTAGAACTTTGCTTTTCCAAGCGTGTATAATCTGTGGTTAACGGTGCAAATACGACAGATGGGGACCTAATTTTAATATATCAGCTAGAACGTCATCGGAGAGCGACATCAAAGTAACTTTATTCGTCAAGGGACCAGAATTTATTTTGCTAATGACTGGGAATTCGTGTTTGAATTTATGGACTTGTGGTATGGTTGCAAACTCATCAGTTTTCAATCGTGTACTTGTATTGATCATTTTGATTTGTTCAGGAGCCTGTATGAAATATATCAACACGAGGCGAATGATGTAAGCAAGTCAGTTTCCACGGATGGTTAGAAAGCACGTTTGCGTTTTGATGGTCTGGGTACAATTTACCCTTTGTAAAACGAACCAGTGCGCCAATTTATACATTCTGAGGAGTATGTTGTGTAGAATAGAATCTCATGGTATAACAATAAATTCAATTCGACGGAGCAGCTTGCACCTCACGTAGGAGCTTAAGAACATTCAATATTTAACTAAGGAAAACGTTACAAAAATATCGAACTTCAATACTGCGTATCTAGGTTGATGTTGTTTCCCATATTTCTGTTATATACCGGACTAACCGTTTTTTTAGATTTTCTTTTGATTTAGCATTTTGATGTTTTTCTTTGATCTCCTTGTTCCCACCACCGCCAGCGCGATTACAAAAAAAAGTCGCAATTCTTAACACATCACCCCCTTACAACAGCGTTTTTTTGATCAATTGAGGTAAATATGGATGAAAATTACGACGTTATTGTGTTGGGTACTGGTTTAACTGAATGTATTCTTTCCGGTATTCTTTCCGTTGAAGGTAAGAAAGTGTTGCATATTGATCGTCAAGATTTCTATGGTGGAGAATCTACATCATTAAATATTTCTCAATTATATTCTAAATTTAAACCTAATGGTACGAAGCCTGAATTATCAGGTAGAGATCGTGATTGGTGTATTGATTTAATTCCTAAATTCCTTATGGCCAATGGAGAATTGACTAATATTTTAGTTCATACTGACGTCACTAGATATATTGAATTTAAACAAATTGCTGGTAGTTATGTTTATAGAAATGGAAGAATTGCCAAAGTTCCTGCAAATGAAATGGAAGCTGTACGTTCTTCGTTAATGGGGATCTTTGAAAAAAGAAGAATGAAGCAATTTTTACAATTTATTCAAAATTATGATGATGAAAATGTCAAGACTCATCAAGGATTTGATTTAGATAAGAATACTATGAATGATATTTATACTTATTTTGGGTTAGAGAATGGTACTAAGGATTTCATTGGTCATGCTATGGCATTATGGCATACTGATGATTATTTGAATGAAGTTGCTCGTCCAACTTATGAACGAATTATATTGTATGTTCAAAGTGTTGCTAAATATGGGAAATCTCCTTATATTTACCCCTTGTATGGGTTAGGGGAATTACCTCAAGGTTTTGCTAGATTATCGGCCATTTATGGTGGGACTTATATGTTGGATACTCCAATTGATGAAGTATTATATGAGGGTGAATGTGAAGATAAGAAATTTGCTGGTGTTGTGACTAAAGAAGGTACTGCCAAGGCTCCAATTGTTATTGCTGATCCAACCTATTTCCCTAATCTAGTTGAAAAAGTTGGTGAGAAAGTAATTCGGGCAATTTGTATTTTAGATCATCCTGTTCCTGGGGTTGATTTGGATTCTTTACAATTAATTATTCCTCAAAATCAAGTTGGTAGAAAACATGATATTTATGTTGCGGTATTATCCGATGTTCATTGTGTTGTTCCTAAGGGGTATTACCTTGCCATTGTTTCTACAATTATTGAAACTGATCAACCTCATGTTGAATTAGAACCAGCATTTAAATTATTAGGTCCAAGAATTGATACCTTAATGGGAATTGCTGAATTATATCAACCTATAAATGATGGAAGTAAGGATGGAATTTATATTTCCAAATCTTATGATTCTTCTTCACATTTTGAACAAACTACTGATGATGTGAAGGATATTTATTTTAGAATTACTGGAAAGCCTTTGGAATTAAAAAAGAGACCAACTGCTGAAGAAGAAGAACAACAATTACAAGGATTGTAAACTGAGCCACAGTGAAGTTATTAGTAGTATATAAGTAATAGTAACATAAATATTGTTTTGAATAAATAAGTAATAACTGAGAGATAACATCTGTAATTGTTAAACATTAGTGATAGTAAGCTGTAGTTAAAATGTATTTCCGTGGGCCACATTTTGTTTTTCCGCCACCACCACAAAAATTGATTGTTTTGTGCTACTACGTTTTTCAAGCCCACTTGATGCCGTATCAACACTTATCTAGTTGACAGACGCGGGTCATGTAGCCGAGTTTAAATAATCAACGTGTTTTTCTCTCTCTATTTCTTCTGTTTCTTCTTTTTCTAGCATACACTCACCATGACAACCAGCCCCAGTTTTTTTGATTCATTTAAAACTAAATCAGGTAAATCCATTACTATAGGTACAGGTACTGGAACCAAATGGAAACGTAATTTCAGTAATGAAGAAATAAATCATGAATTAGTTGAACAAATCAAATCTACAATTAAGTTAGGATTTAATCATATTGATACTGCACAAGTTTATAACACTCATGAAGAAGTAGGTATAGCTTTAAAACAACTTGATGAAGTTAGAGAAGATTTATGGATCACGACTAAATATTGCCCCGGATTAACTAATCAACCTCCAAGTGAGATTATTGATTTGGCTTTAAAACAATTCAATACTGAGTATATTGATTTGTTTTTAATTCATCATCCATTTTTCCAAGCTGATAATGTAGTTCTGTTCGAACAAGCATGGATTGAATTAATTCAAGCCAAGAAACTGGGGAAAGTTCGAGAAATTGGAGTATCTAATTTCAGTAGTAAATATTTACAAGAAATTACGAAAATTTCTGAAAAATATGGTCAGGAATATTTCCCCGTAGTCAATCAAATTGAATATCATCCTTTTTTACAAAATCAATCTCAAGGTATTGTTAAATATTGTCATGAAAATAATATTTTAATTGAAGCTTATAGTCCATTAGCTCCATTGTCACGGGTGGGTAATAACAATCCATTAATTAAATATTTAATTCCATTGGAAGAGAAATATAACAAGACATCATCACAATTATTACTTAGATATTGTTTACAAAATGATATATTGCCAATTACAACATCTTCAAAACCAGAAAGAATGAAACAAAGTTTAGATATTTTTGATTTTGAATTGTCAAATGTTGAAATTGAACAAATTAATAAAATTGGTCAAGAAAATCCATATCGTGCTTTTTTCAAACAATATGATGATCATTTGTGAATAAAACAATAGTTGGTGAATGAACGTGTGTGACTACGACTCAGGATGTTCGTGACTGACCACCCGATTTTTCTTTTTTCGGTCAAATAGTTCCACCCGCATTGTTTCAGTTTTGTGGTAATTTGACTCCTTTTGGTTCCATCACGCTTTTTCTGGGGGAAGAAGGGTGGACAAGTTTGTATTTAAATAGACTTAACGTTTTGCACCAACCTTTTTTAGATATATTTTAGTCTTCAATTAAATATACTAAACACTATCAATGCCGCTTACTCAATTAACAACCGTTTCAGGTGATCCAGTCACCATTGGTATAGGTACTGGTACAGTTGTCAAACATTTAAAAAGTTCACAAGCTCACACTGCCACTCTGGATGAAATTGTGAAATTACTTGCATATGCAATTAGTATTGGATATAATCATATTGATACAGCCGCAGTTTATAATACTCAACCTGAAGTTGGTAAAGCATTTTTTGAATCGGGAATTGATCGAGACAAGCTTTTCCTTTCTACTAAATTTTCAGTTTTTAATGATGATGAAGAGAAAACTACAATTACTGCCACTCAGTTTGTTGAACTGACTTTAAAGGAATTACGCACTGATTATATTGATTTGTTAATGATTCATCATCCATTTTTTGAACCTGACCATTCTGAAAAGAAATATACTTTACAATCACTTTGGTTAGAATTTATTGATATTAAAAAATCAGGTAAAGTTCGGTTTATTGGGGTTTCGAATTTTTCAATATCTCATTTAAGTTCAATTATTAATATAAGTAAACCGTTCGGTAGGGAATATTTCCCCGTGGTCAATCAAATTGAATTTCATGCATGTTTACAAAATCAATCTCCTGATATTGTATCATTTTGTCAAATTAATAATATTTTAGTTCAAGGATATCTGCCATTAACTCCGTTGTTTAGATTACAAGAAGGAAATGTATATCTTCATCGGTTATTGATGGATTTAGAATCGAAATATAAAAAGACTAAAGGTCAAATTTTATTAAGATATTGTTTGGATAAGGGGGTTGTTCCGATCACTACTTCTTGTCAAGAATCAAGATTAAAAGAAGGATTAGATATTTATGATTTTAAATTGGAAGAGGATGAAATTGCGAAAATTGATAAAGAAGGAGCTAAATCTATTCATCAAGTTTATTTTGCTGGAAAGTACTGACAGACATATTCATCAGACCCAAAACGGGTTTCTTGGTGAAGTCTTTAATCCACATTTAGAATTGTGCTAACAAAAGAATTTTGCTTTTTATTTTACTATGCATTTATTACATGTTTGCTTATTGTTTAACTTTTTATTCTTTTTAATATACATTTTACTATACGTTATTGGATTTACGTCTTGTATAACAGTCTGAATGAGTGACTATTAGGGCTATCGCCTTACTCAGGTACAATATGCTTATCTTCCTTTGGTTGCTCAAATTCTGTTAAAAATTTTGCTTCTATATGTTTACCAATAATCAATACATCCTTCTCTAAATCAATAACACAACGATGTCTTCTTAACATATCCAACCCAAATAAAATCCCTGTAGAAGTATTAACCACATGGAATGAACAAGGCAATTCATTAGAATCGTCACCGATTGATATCGCTACATTATGAATCTTGCCCTTAATTTTCTGAGACCCAACCCCAACGGCTTGTCCTTGAAATCTTGTATCTATTAATCTTGTAATTCCTACCTTGTCGGCAATTTCTTCACTTATGGTAGTCATGGCGGCCCCAGAATCTACTAGGGCAGTTACTTCAACCCCATTGATTTTTAATTTAATATAAAGCATATGGATTGATGTGAAACTTTCTGGAGAGATTTCCCAAGCTAATTTCATATTTTCTTCAATTTGCTCTTGTCTGATTAATTCCAAGATTCTCGCTTGGTTTTCTGGATCATCTGGGTCAGCTTGTAATCTGGTTAGTTCTTGTTGGGCTTCCAAATCACGTTGGGTATTTTCTTGCATTTGATCAAGAATTTTCTGTCTGAATTGATTAGCATCGTTTAATGTGGCATGTAAGTCAGGTTGCTGGAATCTAATTTGTTCAATCACGTTAGGATTGGTTAGGATTTGTTGTCTTGATGATTCAATTCGCTGATAAAGTTCAGAAGTGGCGTCGGTGGCAGCTGTGGCAGCACTCGCAGCAGCTGAAGCAGGTTGTTGTTGTTGTTGTTGTAGTTGTTGCTGTTTGACTAATACCAACAAATCATCATTTTTTATACCTAATTCCTGCAATTCCTTGGAATCACCTTGAAGTTGGTTTCCATTTAATAAGATTGTTTGAGATGAAGGTTCTAAATCAGTTTCTGCTTGTAAATAAATTTTAAAATCTGCTAAAGTTAAAGATTCCAGAATTTCAACAGAGAAGATATCACCATTATCTTCACGAGAAATTGTAACTTGCATTGAATAGTAAAGTGTGAAGTATAGATAAACAGGAAGTATCTGGGGAGGATAAAATGTACCTTGAAAAACGAACAAAAAAACCTCCTGAGAGTATTCGCCTTCAAGGTGGCGAATATTATCACCACATTGACATTTAAATAATATTTCAAAGCCAAGAGTTAAACAATGGGTTCGATACAATAAAACAAATTAACTCACAGTTTACTGTAAGTTTCTAGTTTATCTTAAACATTCATTTCTAGTTACTATAGTACAAAAAAAACTCTACACATTTTTAAACAGTATCAGGAATAATCATAGCAACATGACCACCATTCAATAACATTTTCTTAACAGGTTCATTATTTACATCTTCACCAACTTCAACCACATCTTCCAATACCATATTTACATAATCATCAAATCCGATTAATTTTCCATAAAATTCCTTATCGGAAGTCATTAATACTCGTACTTTATTTCCCACTGATTTATCAATTATTTCTAATGGTAATATTGGTAGTTCAACCTCTGACATGTTGTTAATACTTGGTATGTTATATGATTTGTTATATGTCAAGTTGATGTGACTGGTTAAGTCTTTTTTTTTTGGATGTTCAATTTGCACAAGGTGCAAAGTGCAAGGGTTACCCTACTTTTTTCCATAAACCAACATTTCTTGATTTCCAACCTTCAAAATCAATTAATGCTTGCATACAACCCCATTCAGTAATTTTATCTTGTAACCAAACCAAATTAACTGGTTTGGTTAAATAATCATTACATCCAGCAGTTAATGCATTTTTCCTATCGACAGAACTATTTGAAGATGCAGTTAATGCGACAATAATTACTGGTGACCGGAAAACATTTAAATCAAGTTTATTTTCATCTTGTAATATATCAATTGATTCATTATTTACAATTGAATCAAATACTCCAATTTTATTTAATTTTTCTAAATATCGTATTTCCTTAGTGGCTTCTATACCAGATTTCACGGGTAATTGAATATCCATAAGTACTAAATGAAACCCCCCTGTTCTCCATTTATCGATTGCTTCTTGACCATTTTTAGCAATTTGATAATGGATTTTCCGTTTACGTAAGAATGCTCCTAGAATGGCTTGATTAATGGCATTATCTTCGACGATTAACACTGAGATTGATGGTAGGACTTTATCCTTAGCAGCATCTGGTTTTGGTTTACTTTTAGATGGTTGTTCTTTCGAAATGGGTTTCTTGGATCGTTCAGTAACTTCTTGTTCTTGTTCTTCCTCCTGTTGTTGTTGCTGTTCTTTTGAGTTTGGAGTTTCTGGAGTTTCTTGTAACGGTGTAATTTTAGTATCATTCTTGAAATTTTCCGACCCAAAATTATCATAAACTGAATTTCTTTTCTTGTTATTACTAGTAGTTCCTCCTGACCCTGCCGCTCCACCTGATGTTCCAGTTCCAGCACCAGCCAAGGTGAAATTCTTGGGTAATAAAAGCACAGCCTTGGGATTTTCCTTTTCCCCATTATTTTCAGGATTAGTCCCGGTATTAACATTAACAGCGGTTGAAAGTGGGGAATTCACGGGATTAGAGTAAGATCGTCTATGATTAATCATAGACGAAGGCGACACCGACGACTCACGAATATTATTATATGCAGTTGTCTTTCGATTAGTATTAGTATATTTCATTGGTGCTTGCAATTGCTGTTGTGGTTGATAATATTGATTTGGATTATAAAGCGCCAGTGGTGATCGTTTAAGTTGGACCGGTTGTGGATGTTTCACATTATGGTTATGTATTTTTAGCAATTGTCCATCTCGAGGAGTATACACTGGTTCAAATGCTGAATGTTCTGAAAATCTCGCATCTCGTGCCTGGATCTGGGCCTGGGGTTGTAAATGGGCTTGTGTCTGGGAAGCATATGATAATGGTCGTTCGTGAGACACGTCGATTACTAACGCATCATGTAAGGTCATACCCATGGGGAAATATCGATCAAGTATATTCCATACATTTTTATCCGGTTCTAGTTTAATATATCTTGAAGGTTGTTGTTGTTTGGTTATTGGTGAATTTGGGGGTTGGAAGTTTTGATCAATGAATAATTGAATATCGGCAACATCCAGGAAATTTGCTATTCCATGAGGATATTTTGAAATTATCGATGTTTTCAAATCATCTATTATATCATGGGAATAAGCAAGTACTGTTGTTGGTGTACCATGAGGTAATTTCACCCACACTCTTCTAGGATAGTTCTGCTGTTGACCTGTTGGTGGTTGTAGAGGTGCCTGTGCAGCTGTCGGTGCTGATATTGGACCCGGTGCTGGGCCTGTACCAGGAAATTGTGGAAATGTGACTAGTTGTGGTTTAATATACAGTTCTGTAGATGTCGATATAGTTAATTTATTTGAATCATCTAATTTTTGATGTTTTTGTTTCTTGTCAGTATCAATTGGTGGACCAGTTAATTTATTTATTGATACATTTTTATTAATTCCAGTTGATATAGCTGTATCGGTATTCGGATATTGATTCATGGTCAAAAATCAATTTAATGTTACACCAAAGGACAAATAATCTACGTGTGGGACATTGTCTTTGCTAGAGAGATTTAAAGATTAAAAATTCAGGCACAAATTGGCGGAGCGGCGGAGTTTTGTCACGTGATATAATCTTACCACACTACAAAAACACTACAATTAAAAGAAACATATATTTAAACGTATTCAAAGGCTATAAAACTATTCCCAGTCATCATCGTCATCATCTGCGTCTTCACCTTCAATTTCTTTTGCTTTTTGCTGTTGTTCTTGTTTCAGCTTCTTGCTTGGTGTAGTTGTTACTTCTGGTACATTTTCCTCTTTAATTTCCTGTTCTTCGTCATCATCCCAAGTAAATTCATCAATATCTTCATCTTCTTCATTATTATCTTCTCTGGCAGGAGATGATAAATTATCATCTTCCAACAATGCTTTCCTCTTTTGTTCCAAATCTTTTAATATTCCATCCTGTTTGAAATATCTATACCAAAATAAATTATATGATATTTCTACTGGGACTAATTCATTCATTGTTGTGGTTAATGCCGGATATTTCTCTAATAGTTGAGAAATCTCCGATGTTTTTGAATCCAGTTTAAAATTGGTCACTTCTTGTTCATTATCTAATTCCAGATCAAGATAATATTTTTTTGTGGTGTGAAGTTTTAATAAATCTTGTTCATACCTTGAAGTACCATAATTGTTTAAATTGTTCAACTTAGAAGTCGAAAATAACACTTCTTCTTCTTCCTGTTCTGCATGTTTTTCTTCAGCCTCGGGGGTTATTGTAATCACGTTTGACAAATATGAAGTGAATGAATTAAAATATTTCCCAGCTACATTCTCTACTTTTTCTAATTTTGAATCTAATGCATCTAATGCACTATTAGCTTGAGTCGATAATACTTCCAATTCCTGTTTAACATCATCTAATTTAATATTCTTAACATGACTAGCTGTACTTGATTTAGTTTCTTGTAATTGATGAAGTAAATTCTCCTTATATTCATCAAGTTTATATTTCTCTTGTAATTCATTAGCGGATTTTGTAGTGCTTGTCCAGATGTTGGTGAATCTATCCTGAATTACATTGTATACCTTATCTATATCTTCTTGTAGTTTCTCAATTGCTTCTTCTGCTTTAGAAGGATCATGGACAGATCCATCATTTTCAGCGGGGACAGAATCTAGTTCAGGTTCAGGTTCTACGCTGTAAGGGTCAATTAAATCCATGGCTATACTGATAGTGATGTTATGACCTCCTTAATTATTTTTTTTTGGTTGTTAAAATTTAACCAAGTGACCAAGAACTACGCGGGTCTAGCGCGCGGAGTTTTTAAGCCCGCCTGGCTCTAGACCCACAGGCGAAACTTTTACCGAAAGCCATATAAAATGTTAACTCGGTGTTTATATAGTTTTACATATCTATTTCTTTATACGTATATTTGTTCGTAAATTAATAAATTTCTCTACTTGATACACTTGCTTTGTTTGAGGGAATCATTTTCTGTCTGGATCCTATCCATAATTTGATATGCACCTAAATATTATCTTGTCGACACATTTTTCCTTAATTTTGTGTGGTTATGACTAAACGTTATACGGTTATATTCTTCTGAAATTTTGCAATATTCTTCTGGGGTAACATATATAGTCTTGTATGGCAAATTGTCTTAGTTTTGTGTGATCTGTTGTACTCTGTCACTTGAGCGCGGTCCGTTTTCAGGGAATTCGCTCCGGTCCGTTTGTCCTGGAAAAATTCCCTCCCCATCAATTAAGAACATCATCTACTTAACTTCGCTATCGGTCATTTAAGCTCAATGACCAAATCATTACTTAAGAATTGTCTATTTACAATTCAAAATGCCAAATTCAAACGAGACACACTATTAAAATCTCCATTTATATTCCAAAATCCAATTGAAAATTTCAAAATTTATCAGCCAAATGTCCCTAATTCAACTTCATTATGGACAATTACTGGACCTCACAAGACAGATTTCTTAAAAGTTATTGCAGGAGAATTCATTTCTCAACCTCCGTTGTCGAGAAAATACCCCATAGCTAGTAAGGTTCAATTTCTTAATTTTCGAGATAATTCCGGATTAGATAAAGTCCACATGTCTGCTAGATATGAGACTTATTCATATCGTGGAGACATGGATGTTAGTGATGATGTAAACTCGGTTGTTAATTATGTTACTGGTTTAAATAATTATAATGCGAAGGATAAAGAAGTGCTGAAACAATATGTTGAATTGTTGCTTGATTTATTTAATTTGAAACATTTACAAAAGAAATGGATTAATAGTTTAAGTAATGGACAATTACGTCGGGCTAGAATTGCTAAATCTTTAATTGAAAAACCGGATTTGTTAATCATAGATGATCCATTCCTAGGATTAGATCCTACAAATACTTTATCAGTTAGTAAAGCGTTGTCTAATGTAAGTGAAACTTTAAATATCAGTGTTGTGTTGGGATTACGGGTGCAAGATGATATCCCAACCTGGATCAATAGTTTAGCATATGCTGATGAAACTGGATTGAAAGTATTGGGATTGATATCCGATGTTAGTACTGAATATCATAAACATGCTGGGAAATTAGAAAATATACATCATGAACATGAAAAGTTCCATCTTGGTAAACCAGAATATCAACCAATAACAAACAATGACTTACCTCCACCAACTCATATTGAATTCAATAACGCCGCAGTATCATATAAAGGTTTAGTGATCTTACAAGATTTCAATTGGAAGATCCCTAAAGGAAGTAAATGGAGAATCTTGGGGAACAACGGGACGGGGAAAACCACCATTCTTTCATTAATCACCGGAGACCATCCTCAATCTTGGAAATCAGTCATATCTGTAAATGGACAATTACGGAAAACTGGATGTGGTGTCGGGTTTTTCGAAGTTAATAATTCAATTGGGATTTCATCTCCTGAATTGCATGCATTAGTCCCACAACATACCAAAACAATGTTGGAAATTATATATAATGGGTTAGTTAAAGATGTTGGGATTTCTAATTTCGCATACCAAGGTAAACCCGAGAATATCCCCGAGGAATCTAAACGATATCTTGAAATCTTCGAAGATAGATTAGCCAAACATGGTAATACTATATTCATTGATCTTGGTATGACAGATCAAAAATTGACCTTGTTTTTACGAGCAATTATAAAACAACCAAAATTATTGATTCTAGATGAAGCTTTTTCATGTATGGAAGATGAAGAAGTTATGATGAAATGTCATGATCTTATTGAAAATGATTTAAATAAGAATACAACTGTATTAGCTATTGGACATTTGGATTGGGAAGTTCCTAAATGTGATTATATGATTAAATTACATGGTGATGAAAAGAGAAGTTATTCTATATATAAAATCAACCTGTAAGTACTGTGTATTAGGAGATTAAACGCATGCCTTATGCGATGGCCTACCAAAGCGGAAAAGTATATCCTGTTACATGTTTTTAAATACAAATATTTCAGAAGAAAAAATGCAAATTTCTGTTGAATTTATGATTTACCCAAATCTTGATTTTCTAGATTTTGGAGAGAAGTTTACAAAATGTTGACTCGTAGAAGCCGATTGGTACTGCGCGACACCCTTCTGAAATAATTCACATAATCAGACTGTGGAATACCTTGTCCGTGATATAGATCCTGTATAAAATATTGAATAACACAGTACGCGCGCTAACAACGGGGTTTGCTTGAACTAACCCAGATTACTTTGCACACACACATTCATGTAAAATCTCCGTTGCAGCCCGACTTCACGCGTGTAATTTTTTTGTAATTATTTTATCGATTTTTTTTTCTGTCTGTCCGCGGTCATTTCAGACGACACAAAAAAAAGAAAAGTAAAAAAGAAGAGTCGAGGAAAAAAAATTTCATCAACACATACAAAAAAAAAAAATAAGGAAAAGCACAACCTAAAAAGCTAAGCGTTGTTGCACGACCTGGTCCCCCCCTCAATTTTATCCACCGTTCAACGTAACTCACAACCCAACTACATAGCCTACTGCACCACGCCTTGCCCAAACTATAACGCATACCGCTTCAACAAAAGATATTTATTCATTCGCTCTTTTTTTTACTAATCCAACTAACCCCTTTTTTTAAAATCTACACACTAGACTTTCCCTTCGTTATGGGTGATATACATTATAGTAAAGAACTCCCAAATGCTCCAGCCGACACTCGTCCCATTGAAGTTCTTTCCGAATTAGAATATGGGAAATTAACCTCAAAGGACCACTTGTATGTTTCCAAACATCCAGTGGGTGAACCATTACCCATGCCTATAGACGATGAACCTCCATACATTATATACATTGCTACGTATATAAGTTACTTAATCTTGATTATAATCGGTCACATTCGAGATTTCTTTGGGAAAATGTTCAAACCTAAAGAATATGAAGATTTGATTGAAAAAGATGGTTATGCCCCTTGGTATGATGGATTTGAAAGTTTCTATGTTAGAAGATTAAAGACAAGAATTGATGATTGTTTTGCTAGACCTATCCATGGTGCTCCTGGAAGGTTTATTAAATGTTTTAATAGAATTAGATCGGGGAAAACTGGATATCTTTATGATGGTACTTCTAAAGAATGCCTTAATTTGTCGTCATACAATTATCTTGGTTTTGCTCAATCAAGTGGAGTATGTACTGATTATGCCTTGAAAATCACCGAACAATATGGAACTTCTGGTTGCTCTCCAAGAACTTATTGTGGTACTACTGACTTACATAAACAATGTGAAAAGATTATCGCCGATTTTGTCGGCAAGGAAGATGCAATCATTGTTAGTCAAGGTTATGGTACAAATGCTAATTTATTTGCGTCCTTGGCTGATTGTAAGACTTTAGTTATAAGTGATGAATTAAATCATGCTTCGATTAGATTTGGTATTAGATTATCTGGTGCATTAGTTAAAGTATTCAAACATAATGATATGAATGATTTAGAAAAGTTATTAAGAAATCAAATCAGTCAAGGGCAACCAAAGAATCATAGACCTTGGAAAAAAATCATTATCGCTGTGGAAGGGTTATACTCCATGGAGGGGAATATGTGTAATTTACCGAGATTAGTTGAATTGAAAGAAAAATATAAGTGTTATTTATTTGTTGATGAAGCTCATTCGATTGGAGCTTTAGGACCTGAAGGTAGGGGGATTTGTGATTATTTCTCATTAGACCCGGCTAGAATAGATTTATTAATGGGAACATTCACAAAATCATTTGGTGCTACTGGAGGATATATTGCTGCCGATAAATCAATAATTGAAAAAATGAGAGTTAATTATATATCTCAATCATATTCTGAAGTTGTTCCACCACCAGTATTGGCGCAAATTATATCTTCCTTAAGTATAATCAAGGGAGAATTAAATCCAGGAGAAGGTCAAGAACGATTACAAAGAATCGCATTCAATTCTCGTTATTTAAGATTAGGATTAAAGAAATTAGGATTCATTGTATATGGAGCCGATGATTCACCTGTGATCCCCGTTCTATTATTCTTACCTGCCAAAATGCCCGCTGTTTCTCGGATGTTATATGATATGGGAATCGCGGTGGTTATTGTAAGTTATCCAGCTACTCCCTTAATTAGTGCTAGAGCAAGATTATGTGTTAGTTCAGCCTTGACTAAAGAAGATTTAGATTATGTTTTAACTAAATTTAGTGAGATTGGAGATATAATCTATTTGAAATTTAGTAGTGGGATTGCTGGAGGTTCTAAAGAAAAAGATGTTCCTCCTAGATGGTCAATTGAAGATGTATTGGCTACTAATGTTGATGATTGTAAAAAGCCAATGTTGACTTAGTTTAACTGAGTGAGAGCGAAGGTTAAACTGTTACTTTATATGGCTTATCTGAACGAAAGCTAAGTTAAGTGAGAGTTATAACATAGAAAATAAAAAATGTAAGATAGCACATTCGTATATACGAGCCTTAATATTCATACTTTGTAGTATGTACCAAATAATTAATATAAAAGTTGCATATAAAAGCATAACTGAGCGGTTTAAATGATGACCCTCTTCTTGGGTACTAACTAGTGCAATTTGAGTAAAGTATAGCTCAAAGTCATTGGCCCAAGAAAAGCTCAAGTTTTCTAAGAGATGTTTCAATCATATATTTCCATTATAACAAAAACCTTTACTCTATCGAACTTAGCAATAAAAAGAACATGCCAGAACAATTTCTTCACGTGCTTATAATCAGATTTAAGGAGTTGCAAAATAATAATCAAGCATTCTGGGCTCAAACCAGACATCATTAGAAACTCCCCACATCATAACCTTAAACCTTATTTGAATCGATAAAGTAAGTATTGAGAGGCTGAGACAACCTTCTGTTTCTAGAAGCTTTGCGACTTAAAACTATAATTTCCTTAACTTCTAATCACATTAGAATTAGGTCAATTCGAAAATCACAATTTTACATTTACACGGAATAGGTAAGAAATGTGGTGTTCCCTTAGAATACCCTACTATATTAACCGCAATTAATTATATGAGTCATAAACATCTACCAATATATGTACGTTGTTTAAAAAAGAGGACAAGTGACAAGTTTACCCGTGCCATACCTGAGAAATTTACAACTTTTGCTCGTTGATTGCTATTTGTAATGAGCATATTAATTTCCCAACAATTGTACCGTTAGGTCGTTTAGTTAGTTTTAAAGTTGCATATGGATGTGGGAATATAATGGTGGAGGTAATTGATCTATCCTCCACCACTTACCCCAAATTCCCGTTTGGAACTAAGAGATTTCGCGTAAAAAGGAACAAAATAGATTACGACATGCGCTTTCTCCTCCAGAACAAATGGAATCGGATTAACGGTTAGAGTTACAGTTGCTATCGGTTCTTGGAATAAGACTGGATAAGGAAGTTGACGGTTAGAGTTGACTATTTTTATAAGTTCTTGGAATCACACAAAACAAGGAATGAGGTTGGCGGCTAGAGTTGTTGGTTGCTATCAGTTCTTGGCATATCACAAGAAATCGAAGGAACACTAGTGCATTGTTTTTACAAGAGTTGGACAATGAATAAGGCGCCTTAGTAATTTTTCCGGTTTGTTTAGATTTTCGCATTCGCCAACATTAAAAAATAAAAAAGGCTGCAACAAAAATGTGGAAAAGTTTCACGGCTTTCGAATATGATGGATTTGAATACAAGAGTCGTTTCTGTTGGTCAGCATCCCCACAACTAGAAAATACTATTTAGCACTATCAATGAAAAAACAACCCCGCCGTTTTCCATTGTATAGGCTTGGAAAAAGAAAAGTCCGAAGCAGCAGTGCGGCTAATCACTGATAACAAGGCATAATGAATATAGTTTAATTCAACAAATTTTCCATCACGACCTGATACTGCTGTAGTCAGTTTAGCTAAATTATGATGTCACAATGATATTCGACAAACTATATAAATGGGGATAAAAATTCCATCAGTTTTTCAGAATTTCAAACTATAAATCATAAGCTAAATAATTACCGATATGACTACTGATATCAAGGATAATACATCAATTCTGAAAGGAAGTGACACTACAAGTGTTAATAAACAACTTGTAGATTCAGATGACTCGACAACCTACACTTACCTAGGCTTGAAAGGGAAAAGGTTGCACCATGCCGTTTCAGTTTTTGCAGGTATGGGGTTTTTACTTTTCGGTTACGATCAAGGGGTTATGGGATCCTTGTTAACTTTGCCAACTTTTAGAGAAACGTTTGCTTCGATTGATACTACAAGATACCCAGAACGGGCAACTACGCAAGGTTTGGTTGTTGCGATTTATGAAGTTGGTTGTTTGGCAGGTGCCCTTTCCACTATGTATATTGGTGACAAAATTGGAAGAAGAAAAACAATCTTCGTTGGCTGTGTTATTATGATTATTGGTGCTATTATTCAAGCTGCCTCGTTCTCTGTTGGTCAGTTAATAGTGGGAAGGATTGTAACTGGAGTTGGCAATGGTATGAATACAGCCACTGTACCCATGTGGCAATCCGAATGTGCCAAGAGTAAAGACAGAGGTAAGTTAGTTATGGTGCAAGGTGCTTTAATTACAGGGGGTATTTGCCTCTCTTATTGGGTTGATTTTGGGTTCTTTTTCGTCAAGAATAGTTCTGTATCATGGAGATTTCCAATTGCTTTCCAAATCATTTTTCCTGTGTTTATTTTACCTGTCATTTTAAAGTTACCAGAGTCTCCAAGATGGTTGTTGAAGGCTGGTAACGCTAAGGAGGCTGCCAGAGTCTTTTCGGCGCTTGATGAACTTCCGGTCAACACCCCCACTATTATCTATGAAGTCCATGAAATTGTTGAATCATTAGAGAAGGAAAGAGAGGATGCTACCAATACATCTAAATTCCGTCTTTTGCTTATTCAAGGTGAAACCAAGAACTTCCATAGAACTTGCTTGGCAGTTTGGTCTCAAATCATGCAACAAATCTCGGGTATCAATTTGGTGGTTTACTATGCCGGGGTTATCTTTGAAAACTATATTGGATTAAGTCCATTGAATTCTAGAATTTTAGCTGCTGTTAATGGTACAGAATTCTTCCTCGCTTCTTGGATTTCCTTCTATACGATTGAAAGATGTGGAAGAAGGAAATTAATGGTATTTGGAGCTGCTGGGCAGGCTATTTCTATGGCTGTATTAACAGGTACAACATGGGCAGCAAGTCCAAAGAACCTCAATAGTAGCCGTGCTGCTATTGGTGCTGCGGTATTCCTTTTCGTATACAATACTTTTTTCGCTATAGGTTGGTTGGGTATGACATGGTTATACCCTGCTGAAATTACGCCTTTGAATATTAGAGCTGCCTCAAACGGGTTAAGTACTGCTGCAAATTGGTCCTTTAACTTTATGGTGGTTATGATTACTCCCATTGCTTTTGAAAGCATTGATTATTATACTTATACTATCTTTGCTATAATTAACATGCTAATGGTTCCAACTGTATATTATTTTTATCCTGAAACAGCTGGTCGGTCTTTGGAAGAAATGGACAAGATCTTTGAATTGTCAAACACTTCAACTCCATGGGATGTCGTTAAGATTGCTCGGGAATTGCCTTTCGAAAGTGAAACAAGAGAACAGGATATCGAAAAGGCTGCGGCTGAGCACATCATTTAGATGTCAATATAGTTTGTTTTTGTTATAATAGTTATGTTTACATAGGTTAGTTATAGTAAAAACTATATATTGTGTACATTTGTTAGTGTAAGCCTTTGCTAATTCGCTCAGTTGCATGTAGTGCAGGGTTAGTTTTGTAATAAAAAAATAATGCTCCTCTTACATATAATTGCTCAGATTAACATATCACTTTAATTGGCTTGGGAGGTAGCTATGTCATGTGTGAGAGCTTTAAGACAGTGTAACACTTTCCGAGTCTTGATATTCATACTTTGTAGAATGTGCCAAATGCTAAATATAAAAGTTGCATACAATAGCTGAAGACCGATTCATAGTCAAGTTAACCAGTGTGTATTAACCGAATTGATATATTACACAATTATGACATCTAACTCGACAATTAGATTAGCCCCAAATTCCCCTTCGAAACATAACGGCGTACGCATAAAAAGAACAAAATATAAGAGTGGATTAGGACAATTGTACTTTCTTCGCGTATGGCAAGCATGTGATCACTATTAATACTATATACAGGATTTGTCACAGCCTATGACAAGGTACGCTTTGTGTCAAAATTAGCCACCGGAATAATTGTTATGAATGCATGGGAATTTCCACTTCCTCAGCATCACTACAAGAGGAGGGGAAGGCTTTCTATATAGCATTATTATTGTATAAAACTTTTCACGACACGTATAAAGGTTTATACTTTTATAGCACTATCAAGAAGACAAGGAAGGTGTTGGCGGTTCAAGTTGATGGTTGCTGTTGCTTGGAATAACACAAGAAATGACAGCAACTATTGACATTAGAAGGATTATTTTTTGTGCGGAACAATGAAGTGGAGGCACTTTTCTTTTTTTTTCCGGTTGCAGGTGGAGGTAGCGAATTTTTCCAGTTTTGATCTTATTTTTTTTTCATCATCTTGCAGCATATTGGTTGCAACAAAAACCGATGGACAAATTTCCTGACCTTCCCTTTTGGTCGGCTTGGCATTCCGATGGATGTCAGTACAGGAGTCATTATAGTTGCTTGACGACCCCACCACAGCGAGTATCGTTTGGTGGCCTCCTCCATTTTTTTCATTGTATATTCGGGGGCAAAGAAAAAGTTCCGACCAGTGCCGCATACAACTGATGAACAATGCAGCACTATGATGTCACAACCTGAACTGTCAAACTATATAAATGGGGGTAAATATTCCAACATTTTCCAGCTTACTGTCAAAAGCTCAAATAATAGACTAAAGATCATCATGAGTGCTGATAATAAAGAGAATACATCTCTGCAAGGCAGTGTCAGTACAAGTGGTAATAACCAAGGTGAATTTGTAGAAGATTCTACTACATACACATACTTAGGCTTGAAAGGCAAAAGGTTACACCATGCAATTTCAATCTTTGCTGGTATGGGGTTTTTGCTTTTCGGTTATGATCAAGGGGTTATGGGTTCTTTGTTAACTTTGCCAACTTTTAGAGATACATTTCAATCGATTGATACTACCAGATATCCAAACAGAGCAACTTTCCAAGGTTTTGTTGTTGCTATTTATGAGATTGGTTGTTTAGTTGGTGCTTTATCCACCATGGGTTTTGGTGATAAAATTGGAAGAAGAAAAACAATTTTCGTTGGTTGTATCATTATGATTATCGGTGCTATTATTCAAGCTTCTTCCTTTTCTGTTGGTCAGTTAATTGTTGGTAGAATTGTGACTGGACTTGGTAATGGAATGAATACAGCCACTGTCCCTATGTGGCAATCTGAATGTGCCAAGAGTAAAGATAGAGGTAGATTGGTTATGATACAAGGTGCTTTAATCACCGGGGGGATTTCTATCTCCTATTGGATTGATTTTGGTTTCTTCTTCATCAAGAATAGTTCTGTATCTTGGAGATTCCCAATTGCTTTCCAAATCATTTTTCCTTTGTTTATTTTACCTGTTATCTTGAGATTACCTGAATCTCCAAGATGGTTATTAAAGACTGGTAATGTTGAAGAGGCTTCCAGGGTGTTTTCCTCGGTTGATGATGTTCCTGTCAATGACCCCACTATTGTATATGAAGTCAATGAAATTGTTGAATCTTTAGACAAAGAAAGAAATGATGCTACTAACAAATCGAAATTCCGTCTTTTATTTATCCAAGGTGAAACTAAGAATTTCCATAGAACTTGTTTGGCAGTTTGGTCTCAAATCATGCAACAAATTTCGGGTATCAACTTGGTTGTTTACTATGCAGGTGTTATTTTTGAAAACTATATTGGATTAAGTCCATTAAATTCTAGAATTTTAGCTGCTGTTAATGGTACAGAATTCTTCCTCGCTTCTTGGGTATCCTTCTATACGATCGAAAGATTCGGAAGAAGAAAGTTAATGTTGTTTGGGGCTGCTGGACAAGCAGCTTCTATGGCTATCTTAACAGGTACTACTTGGGCTGCCAGTCCGAAGAATGAAGACAGTACCTCTGCTGGTATTGCTGCTGCAGTATTCCTTTTCGTATTTAATACATTTTTTGGAATTGGTTGGTTAGGTATGACATGGTTATACCCTGCTGAAATTACGCCTTTGAATATTAGAGCTGCTTCAAACGGGTTAAGTACTGCTGCAAATTGGTCCTTTAACTTTATGGTGGTTATGATTACTCCTGTTGCCTTTGAAAATATTGATTATTATACTTATACGATTTTTGCAGTAATTAACTTGTTGATGGTCCCAACTGTATATTTCTTCTATCCTGAAACGGCTGGACGGTCTTTGGAAGAAATGGATAAAGTATTCGAATTGTCAAATACTTCGACTCCTTGGGATGTGGTTAAGATTGCTCGTGAATTACCTTATGAGAATCAAACCCGAGCCCATGACATCGAAAAGATTTCGATTGAGCAGATTTAGATTATAATAGAATTACACTTTAATATTTTGTTTACTTGTTGAGTTCGTTTTAATAATTATATATACGTTATAGATATTACATCGTTCATTTAAGAACATATTATTTTATCCAGTTATCTAGTAAAATCAAACATATTCTCTCGTTTAAAACTGAAATTTCAGTAGAATAAATGTATGTCGCAAAAGCTTTAAGGTGTCGCAAAATCTTATATTCTTGTCAAGAAATGTCAAATAGGACATTTTTATGCGACAATACACAACATAGATCTCTTTTAACAAATATTCTATCACAACCTCACAAACTAAACGTAAAAATGAATATACCGGAACCTTTAATTCCACCACTTGGATTTAATCTGGTTGAAGCAAATCTATATCGAGGTGCATATCCCCGAGAAGTCAATCTTCCATTTCTAGAAACCTTACGACTTAAAACCATAATATCCCTAACTCCCAATCCAATAACATTAGAAACCGATAGTAAACTATATCAATTTGCTCATGATAATAAAATCCGATTAATTCATTTAGAATGTGCACCAGCTGGAAAGGGTAAGAAGCGAGGTGTTCCCTTAGAATATCATACTATATTAACCGCAATTAATTATATGGTTCATAATAAACATCAACCAGTTTACGTACATTGTTTAAATGGAGGACAAGTTACAAGTTTACTTGTGGCATGTTTAAGAAAATTACAATTTTGGTCGTTGATTTCTATTTTTAATGAGTTTATTAATTTCACGACGAATATTACGGTGAATGATCGAAGTTTTGTTGAAGGGTTTAAGGGGGAAATTAAGATTGACCCTGAGGATAAAGTGGATTGGCTTTGGGTTGGGGTTAGTAAACATGTTATTGGAACTCATCCAAAGTTGAAAGTTTTAATAAATAATGTTAGCTAATGTATAAATAATACTGAGAGAAAGCGAAGTAGTAATTAGATGTTTAGAGATACTACTGAGCAAAACTGAACTACAGGTGATATCTGTATAGTTAATACTACCAATTGTCAAATCAAAGGGGTATGGAAGGGAAGTAAAAGTGATGCAGAAATAAAATCTACAGTAATATTACTAAAGTGCTGTATAAAGCACAGAAACAACTAATAAATGTCTTGTTTTATAATTCAACCGGTATACTAACCGTACTAAAATTTATAATAATCTATATTCTAAACATACCGCTAATGACTTTCTACTTGGGTATTGAAATATTGACCCTGGGGTTATCTACTATGTAATACTACTTTCGCCTAGTATTATATTCTCTGGAAAAACAAACAATAAGCATTCTTATTCAACACCTTATCCGAACCAACATTATAACTAATTCTCGCATCATCGAAATAACACCAACCTCTTGCATCCAGTTTATGAACATAAGAAGTATAATGACCCGTAGTTAAATTACCAAAATGATTAGCTACGCCATATAATTTATATTTAAAAGGTGGGATTTGATTTCTTACTGGGAATGTTTGTAATAATTGTTGTTCTTTTTCTATACTCATCACATCGTTCACACTTGGATTTATTGATGTTCCTTCCTGTGGCCAATATTTGGTTAAATCTAATGTTTCATTCACGGGGTATGTTACAAACGTTTCTAATTTATTAAATCTTCCATTGGGGTTCATTTTAAATCGTTTAAAATTTACAATTAAAACTTGAGGTAATCTGGTTATGGTTATTTGTTTAGTCAGTTTTGTAAATTGTTTACAATTGGGACAATACCATTTATTATTATCATCCAATAATTCAATAGTGGTGAATTCTTGTAAACAATCTTGTAACAGAACAGTTTGTTTCCGTTCAGGGATAGGTAGGGATAATATTGAGAATGAATTATATGTAGTTGAAGTGGTTCTACATTGTAAACATTTCAATTGTGATAATAATTGTCCTTGGAAATAATCAACAATAATTGAGAAATTCAATTTGAGATATCGTTCCCATTCAATTGTAGACGCTAATCTTACTGGTAAAGTTTCTCGAGATTTTTCTTGTTCCGGAGTTAATTCAGAAATCATTCGTTTTTCTTCAGGACTTAAAATCACCATTTGATTAAGATCTTCATGTAATGTATCTAATAAATAATTCAAAAACTCGATACAATCTTGTTGATCATAGGTTTCAAATTGTTTATTAGGAGAACACGAACCCATTATCATTTTGAATTTCTTGGGGTTAAGAGTTTTCCCATTTGATTTAAACATATTTGATAATAATTCCGCAAATTGTACTGTAACTACCCCTTGAGATCCTAATTTATTGGTGGTGTTTATATGTTGTTTATAATTATTTATTGACGGAAAGAAAAATGTCGTCAATTGTTGTGTTGCTCCAAGACATTGTAATACACAATTCATATAACATGAATTACCAAGATTTACTAATCCGGTGGTATACAGATTAAGGAAATTCACCTGCATTTCCAGTAATGATTTCTCCATTGAAGTTGACAGTACAGTTTTGGAATATGCAGGAGGGTTCTCCTTGGGTAAGGGAGTCTTTTGGGGTAATGCAGGGGGGTTCAGGTTTGAGTTGTTCACTGGTGAATAAGGGACAATTCCTTGAACGGTTGGCATGACTTTTTTAGGCAATGCTGGAGCCTGGACTGATGCTAGAGCAACTACTGGTTCTGATTTAGATACTGGGGTATGTTCTCTTGATCTTGGAGTTGGAGGTAAATGAGATTCCACAGGTTTTGTAACAATAAATTCTTCATGATTATTCTTTCTATTCCTTGGTTTTATATATGCATCACTACCAGTAGGACTATGACTTTTTGAATTTGAAATATATTCACCAAAATTAGTTAAATAATCCAGTTTAACATTATTCACTTGAGTACTACCATTCTCAACAGGAGGACTTGATACAATTGCCAGTTTTCCAAATTCATTAAACCAATTCAAAACCCCACCAATAAGATAGCAAGGCAACACTTTAGGTCTAGAACTTATATACCTATTTTTATACATCAACATCTCAATTAATTCATCAAATGGATTAGGAAAATCTAATAATATATTTGAAAATCTATCCTGAGAGTCAATATTTCCGTATTTATAATTGTAAATCACAATTAAATCATATCTATGTCTATTTTGAAATCTTGTGAATTGATCCTCAGGCAAACTTTGTTGTAAAATCAGTTCTAAATCTGAATCTGATTCAAGTTTCTTGGGCTCAATATTTATAATATCGGGATGGTTTACATGATTATGTAAGAAATCTTTCTTAGGTCGATTATCAATTAGAAGGATTTTATATTTGGTTAATAAAGTGTTTAATTCCTGAGCTGTAATTTGATCTTTAAATTTGAAATTGTCTATAGTGTCATTTCCTTCTTCAACCTCTAACTTTCCTTGTAGCTGGTTAAATCTATTCATAAGTGGATCAGTCTTAGGAACAAGAACTTCTTGTTGTTTTAGTAAAACCCTTTCAATCTCTTCAAATTGGCTTTTCTTATTATTCAAGGTCATTTCAGTCTGCTTGTAAATCTCTCTATTCTTATCATTTACATATTTTGAAGTAACGGATAATAATTGACCAGCAGTTATATAAACAACATATGCAATTTCATAATCACAATATCCAATTCTTTCCAATGTCTTGATTTGTTTATTGAATATTTGTAATAATGTAATTTGATCATTTATTAGTTTAGGAAATCCCGTGGCAGATTTAATGGTTTGTTTAACCAAATTTGAACTTATTGATTGAAGTTCAGCTATTGATTTCATGGTAGGTTTCAGTGATTATTCATTTATCTGTGATGTTTGCGACTGTCTGTTTCCGTGTGTATTCCAGTTTGTGTTTAGTAATATATCGCCTCTGGGTATGAATCGAGTGAGATATTCTGGGTCGTGCATAAGTGCTCAAAATTTATATTGACTGCAAAAAATAAAGAACAAGCCAAGCACTTGACTACAAAAAGAAAAACTACCGTCAATTGTTTATTATATATCTGATATCGAAGTAAACGTCGATTAAAACACTACACACTACAAAAAAAGACAAACTGCTACTATTTAATTAGAGCTATTAGTTAGGCTTATATGACTTCTAATAACTTCGCTTTCGCTCAGTTACTAGGTATTAGCATAATACCCAGCCAATCCTTGATCAAACCCCAGTTCCCATTCCCAAACAAACTCCAGATTACCCTTTGCTTGAATATGTTCTTGCAATCTGGCTTGTTTCCAAGCATTCTTTCTACCAATTCTTGACCCATTAAATTTACTAAATTCCGCAGCATCAGCCCAACTAGTAGTAAACCCATCTTTGAATCTATCATGCTGATATGTCTCATTAGGATCAGTTGAATGCCAATAATTAACATGTCCATCGTATGCTTGTTGTAAAGTATGTTCAAATTCATACCTGCCTGGAGATTGTTGAATAGGTGGTGGTATCGATAATGCCCCCTGGTCAGACATGACTTTAAAATCCCATTCACCTCCATATCCGCCTTGAAATTTAAAAGTCCAGAAATAAGTTCCACATGTTCGGGCCTGCATTAAATCACATTGTCTTCTTCCATAATCACATACTAAACCGTCTCGATTATGATTACCTATCTTGTCCCAAGATTGACTATCCAATACACAGGAATATTCTCCAATCATAACATCTACCCCTTTACTTCCATCAGTTAAATTAGTTAAAATATCAGATTGTAAATCATTGATTATTTGCTGTGGCTGTTTCAGTTTATCCTTATCATCAAAGCAACGATAGGAATGATGATCAATTATTACACTAATATTAGTATGTCCATCATTCTGCTGTTCTTGGATCCATTTAACCCATTGATCAGTCCACCATCCATCCGATATAACTATTGGTACGGATGTATCATTCTCGCGAATTTCATTAATAGCAGCAGCATAGTATTTAGTTCTTTGTTTAATATTATTAGTGAAATCAGCTTCATTTACAATTTGAATCCCAGCCATATTTTCATATTGATGTAAATCTTTAGCAAGAAATCCCATAGCTTTACTCATTTGTAATTCTGCTAATTGATTTTCCCAGAATTTACTTTGTCCTGGTTCACCTGAATGATCGGAGTTATTAGCACCGTATGGTAACCCATGAACATCCACAATCACGGAAATATTATATTTATTAGCAACTTCAATAAATTGAGTTTTGATTATATTCCAAGAATTTGCATATACCAGTTTATATTTTTCAAATTTAAACCCGTTAGTGAATGCACCACCATCAATATTCCAATATCCAATTGGTAATCTAATTGAATTTACATTATGTTCAACAAGCCATTTCCAATCATCATCATTGATATATTCTTGCCAATGTTTCTCAAATTTATTCTTGGTTTCTTCTGCGCCATACTTTTTAACTAAATCCAGAACAGCTTCCAATTCACAATTGCTGGATTCCAGAAATAAATCATGATATATCCATTTTTCTAATACAAAGCAAGATCCAAAATTAACTCCAAAGTTTTTTCTTGATTGATATATTTGTCTAGTTGTAAATGGTTGTCCTGGACTTACCACTGGATCTGCAGGAGTAATCTTACCTCCCTTATGTGAAAGCTTTAATTTAGAGAACATACTGCACCTCTTCTAGTCTCTTTTTGTCAAGGGAAAAGACGGATCTTGGGGTTTCTTTTAAAAAAATCCGTCAAAGATCTAGGGCACCAAAATTGCGCCCCCTTTGACGTTCGTTGTCATGTCATCATACAATAGTAGCACTGGAAAAATTCAACTTTGCTCTTCTTGCATCCTCGTTTGCTCTTGTCTATTATAGCGTCCATTATATTACCTCCGGTTTGTTTTTCACCATAAAATAATGATATGAGTCAATGCTCAATCCCAACAGAATGGCCTACCTTTTTTAATAGACTAGGTAAATTATTTTTCCAAATCAATACACATTTAACGTTCCTATCATCACATTCAAGAAATATAATTCCTTCATTTGAATTACTCCAAAAATTAAATAATTCAATCGAACAAATAGATTTGGTGATTATAAAACTAATATACCCAAACCAAGAAATCTTTTTTGATTATGTTGATGAAAATCAAGTAGCATTGTCATTTATTGAAAATGTAAAAATCGATCCTGATAAGGGATATCACCAAACTTCAATCGTGGAAAATTCAACTGACAATGAACATCTGAAACAGATCTTGATATTTGATTTCCAAGATGCAAAGTTACATAGTATAGCCGGTGCCATTAAGAAAACTACCAAGAGAAGAAAGTTGGACAGTGATGATCCAAATCAAAATAAGGAATTCTTTCTTTCTAGTTCGGCATATAATTTAACTCCTTTAACTCAAGCTCAACTTATAAATTTAATAAATAGTAGAAATTCAAAATTTATTGATTTAGTTAATAAATATGTTGAAACTGAAGGACGGTATTCATTAGCTGAACAGAAATTGCTTGATTTGGCCAGGGATTGTATTCCACAAATCCCATATTTAACAGATATAGTTCAAGATGTTCAACTAACTACGAAAGAACCGGAACCCACAACTAACGTAGTGATATCGTCTAATCAGATGATACAAGCTTTGAAAGATTCCCAAATTTATCAAGATCAAATATCATCGATCCAAACCTTGGATCATGCCAAACCTCCACAATATAAACAATTATCACCAGAAACATCTGAACTAATCCATCCCAATCTTAGAATAGGGTTAATATCAGCCAGGGGTCTTAACCTAGATACGGACCTTTATACCCATCAAACCATGGCTATTGAAAGCTTGTTTAACAGATCTCATGTAATAGTAAGCACCCCTACTGCGCTGGGGAAATCGTTAATTTATCAAATTCCGATCCTTAATTCTATATTATGGAATATTGAACCTTCATCCAAACTATCATCAACGGCATTCTTTATATTCCCCACCAAGGCATTGGCCCAGGATCAATTACGACATTTACAAGATTTTATCAAATATATTCCCGAATTAAAACGACCAATTGTAATAAATACTTATGATGGAGATACCCCGTTTAATCAACGACAACAAATTATAACAAACTCAGATATTATATTCACCAATCCTGATACCATTCATGCATCAATCCTTCCTAAGAATCAAATTGGTCCCTGGCGAGAATTTTTAAAACATTTAAAGTTTGTCGTTATGGATGAATTACATGTATATCGAGGTACATTTGGAATCAATGTTAGTTTTGTAATGAGTCGACTTCAAAGAATTAAATCAATATTAAGTGATGATAAAATCCAGTTTGTTTCATGTTCAGCCACGATTCAAAACCCAATATCACATTTCCGGGCAGTGTGTGCATTAGATCAAGAAGATACTATCGTTCATGTCTCTGAAGATGGAAGTCCTCATTGTGAGAAGAAATTAATCATATGGAATCCGCCTTTACTAATGAACAAACGTGGAGATAAGCCAGACAAGAATGTTAATGCTCCTAGGGTAGGTATGATTGCTGAACTGGCTAAAGTTTTATTAAGTCTATTAACTGGACACCCTTCAATCAAAGCTATTGTATTCTGTCCTATTCGAGTAGTATGTGAAATGTTAATGAAAGAAATTCGATATTTACTTGAAAATAATAAATCATACCCTATAGATCAAGGTGATATATTAGCCTATCGAGGAGGATATAATAAATCCGATCGAAGAATAATTGAACGGAAAATGTTTGATGGTCGATTACGAGCCATAATCGCCACAAATGCCCTTGAATTGGGGATTGATTTATCTGATTTGGATGTAGTTTTATGTTGTGGATTCCCCATGCTGAAACTGAATTTACATCAACAATTTGGAAGAGCTGGTAGAGGTAATCGAGGAGATAATGGATCTTTAGCTATATTTATCCCTGGGAGAAATCCCTTGGATCAATATTATTTAGATAATTCACGTGAACTTATTGATCGGAATTATGAACAATTATGTGTACTGGGATTACGTAATATGGAATCTAGTCTGTTGATTTTAGAACAAAATTTACAATGTGCCGCATATGAGTATCCAATTGATGTTGATGAGGATTTCAAGTGGTTCTTACCTGGTGGTTCATTTAAATTGTATTCTCAAATTATTAAATCAAATCTTGTGTTTGATAATGATGGGAAATATAAACCGCATTCAAGATATTCCCCAAAACCTCATAATTTAGTTCAAATTAGAGCCATTGAAGAGGCTCAATTCGCAATAGTTGATATTACAAATAATCGAAATATAATAATCGAAGAACTTGAAGCATCAAGAATTTGTTTTACAGTTTATGAAGGCGGGATTTTCTTACATCAAGGACAACAATATTTAGTGAAGGAATTTAATTTTCAAGACCATTATGCTAAAGTCGAGAGAGTTAATGTTGATTGGACCACTCTGCAACGAGATTTCACTGATGTTGATCCTGAAGAAGTAGAATTCGTAAAACCTTTATCATCCTCACAAGCAATATCACCGTTAGATATTCCTGTGTTTTATGGCAAGATTAAAATCACCATGAAAGTATTTGGATTTTTCAAAGTTAATCGAAGAGAAGAAATAATCGAAGCAGTTGAAGTTAAGAACCCACCCGTAATAATTCACTCCAAGGGAGTTTGGATAAATGTTTCAGCCAATGTCTTGAAAATTTTAGAGGCGAAAACCTTATCTGCAGCAGGAGCAATACACGCAGCTGAACATTCAATAATGAACATGCTTCCAGTGTTTATCAATGGATCTACCTCCTCCAACGCTTCCATGGGTATGGAACTTGCAACTGAATGTAAAGCACCGACTAAGGAGTTTTCCGGACGAGAAACATCAAGAAAACGACCAGCGAGGTTGATATTTTATGATACCAAGGGAGGGAAATTAGGTTCAGGAATATCATATAAAACATTTGAATGTATTGATCAGATTATAAATGCTACATTTAAACGAATTAAAACTTGTTCTTGTCAATGGGGATGCCCACTTTGTATAATCAGTAGTGATTGTCGTGAACAAATGCAAGTTATTTCTAAACCTGGGGCAATCTTAATTCTTGGTTCACTTTTGGGATTAGATTTATCAATACTACAAAATGAAGTCCCAGATGGACCTGAATTGAACATGCCCGATGTTAATCCAGATACAATAGTGGATAGTGCAAAATCTACAGTGAAATTCTCACCGAATGTGAAGATATTAAATATTACATGAAATATGTGTTAAACTAAAGTCTATGTCTTACTACTTGAAATCCTTGCTTTCATAAATGATGCTCGTTTAGATAATCTTCGCGCAAAATTGGCCTTTTTCATTGGTGCTGATTCCTGATGAGAATTATCCAATGATAAACTTCTCATTGTCAGAGTTACATTATCACTATTTGTTCTTCGATATGATTTTCTTCTAATCGACCCGATTGCTGGTGAACCTGCTCTTGAACTAGTATCACTACTACTAGTATTATTATTATGTACTTCATTCTCTGCTTTAGGTTTATTACGAGTTCTTGGTTGTAATGTCGGACCATATGGAAGTTCTTTCCGTTTAGCCATTCGAAACACGGTTTGAACCGGTTTTAAATAAATTGAAGATAATGAACCAATATTTAATTCTAATTCGTCAAGGATACTAGGGTTTATATTATCATTCTCGGACGAAATTATTGGATTGGAATTTAATATCACTTTTTTAGTATTGCCTTGAAATTCTTCATCGGGTGCACTGGCATATTCTGAAGATAATAATCTCCAATATATATATCCTCGATCTCTAATATCTGGGTTATTGACTTCTTCAGTAGCCCATTTTAATACTTGTAAAACCATTGATTCACCTTTAGTGGGGAATTTCAAATAATATTTAGTCATGGTGGTTAATGTAGCATATTGAACTTCTTGAGGATCTTCTTTAAAACTAGAAAGAAATTCTTGTAAAATTTCTTCTGGATCATTAATATTTTCACAATATTGACCCACAATCCAAATTAACGCGGTTTTAGCATCTGGTTCATCAATTAAATCATGATGTTTAATTAATTCTTCCACGGCAAATTCAAATCGACCAGGATATTTCCGTAAAATATTCTTCAAGATAATAGTAGCTTCTTGGACAATATAAGGTACGCCATGATTAACTAAATCGCATATAACTTCCACACACAATTCAGCGGCATTTTCAAGTTTAATAGCAAGATTCCCAAATGCCCGAACGGCTTTTCTAGCCATGGGGATATCTATCTCGGTAGCATATTCTTCTAATTCCAGAAGAACCAGTCCTACATTTGATTCATTGGCTAATAAATATATGATTTCCAATTTTGTATCCTTGACATATATTGGATCATCAAATCGACAATAAAACATCTCCACGTCTAACTGAACCAACTCTTTTCTTCCCAAGAGTAATAATATAACATTTCTTAATATTACAAATTGAGTTTCATCGGGTTTGGATAATAATGATACCAATGAAGTACCTAATCTCCTGGATAACTGGGGTAAATGTAACTCAGGATTGCTGATATAATTACAATAATATACAATGACTTTAATGGCATTCAATACCACCGATGAATTTTCATGTTGCAAACAAGGCAACACTTGTTCTACCATTGTCATTGCTTCTATTTCATTTTGGGGTATATATGACATTAAAGAATTTAATAAATAAATTTGATTCCATTCATTTGAAGTCGCAAGTAACGATAATAAAGTCAATGCATGCTCTCTGGTAATTGTCAAGTTTAAAGATTTACTAATGTCTGTAATTGAACTTAATGCCGCTAAGGAATTAGAAACCACAGTTTGGTTCTCATCATAAAGTAATTCATTTAATTTTTCAATTAAATTTGTTCGTTCAGTAGCTCCAGGGTCATGACGATATAATCTCGCTACGGAAAAAGCAGCAGCTTTCCGGACATGAGGGTCTGAATCATGTAACATCAAATTAACTGAATCTAAAGTTAAATGGATAAATTCCTTCCGGTTTATACTTGACATGGTTTTCAAAGCCAATCCTCGTAATATAGGGGACAGGCCATCTCTAAACCGTTCCAAATGAGGAATAGCATCTACTGAATCTTCACTGAAACTAGCATATGTAACAATGTATTCAAGACATAGTTTCCTTATTTCTATATCGTCGTATTTTAAAAGGGAAATTATATCCGGCATTAAATTAACAATCTCTTGATTGTTTAAAATTATATTGGCTAATATTTTCCGCAAGATATTCTTGACTCGATTCATTGGTTTAGACTTTTTGAAAGCCTGGTCTAATTCAGCTCGTAATTCGACACTTTTCGATTTAGAAAATAGTTTCCCATCACTCATAATAATTTTGGCTGATTTGTAGACGTTTAATCTTTGACTTGATTGTTTTTCAGATGTGGATCTGAATACTTTTGTTCTCCAGGGTAGGCCGCTCTAAAAGCGCGCGTCAAATCGGCAATATAAAATTTCAAGACACAAAATCAACTTACTCAGCCAAACCTAATATAAAAAGCTGGACTAGTTGGTATTTCTTAATAGTCTTGGGAAGTATATATAATCAATTTCTGGTCAACTTCTGGACCCTTGAAAGACTGATGCAACACATTTAACCACAGCAAAAATGCACGCTTTGTCAAATTTGTCAATTCTTTTTTCCCATATTTTAAGTATCTAAAAATAGTATCAGATATCTAGTCCTCATTACCTCCGTCTAAGGGGTAAATAAGGCTCGGAAATTTAAAAGACTTGGCACTATTTGCAAAACTTTCAAAATGTTCACTATTTCTACGATATTCTTGACAAAAACAGATACTTCTACTCAAACTAAAAACTAAACCTATCGTAAAAACTTATAACTAACTTGTATCTTCTATATATAGAAAGACCTTTCAAAAAAACGCTAACCAAAATTCATAACTCATAACTGAACATAACCTGAAGCATACGAGACACTACTTTCATAACTTTTTCGTACAGCATTACTTTGAGAATAACCAATCCAATTGAAAACACCATCAATAGGTGAAGAACGGGGAGCTTTCTTATGATATTCTTCAACCAAACTTAATACAATCGAGATTGGCTTCTGGCCACATATAGTATTACCCGTGGTTTTTATATATTCTTTCCAATCGCTAGAAGATCCCGTTGTGGCAATATCAAGAGCCATTCTATCCAATAGTTCAATAGACTTGTAAATTTCCAACTCCTTCGGATTACCAAATGTCCCCAACAGATAGAAATTACCTTCAATACTTTTCAAATTAATATGTTCTGAAGCTAAATATTTAGTATATCCAAATCTAGACCCCCAATGACAAAAGTCGGAACTGATTATAAAATGATTTTCTTCATGTTCCATATATGGAAGTAAACTTTCTACTATTTCTTCACTCAATTTATCATCCATACCACTAATCATTATAGGAATAATTTTGGGCATTCCCAATTGAGCCTTCTCTCCTCGATAATAAATAAAAGGAGCATGCATTTCAAAAGAATGTTCATCTTCGTCGATTTCTTCGGACATCAACTTAAAAACCCCATCCCGACCAGAAAATTTGGACTCCTTCTTAATAAGCTCGTCAATAGTTTCTGTATCAACTGGAATTTCTCCAAATGGAGTTTCATAACTATCAAACGAAGAAAGCAAGGCAAAATTATTATAAAATATATGATGGGAGGGACCTAATAAAAACACCCGTTTCACTTTAGATGTATCCCAAGCAGTAAATGTTTCAGCCAATCGTTCCCCTGAATATGCAAACCCAGCATGAGGTCCAATAAGGATCCTAGCACCACTAACACTTTCATTGGCTAAAGGTCCATGTATAGTCTTTCTTAACCCCCTGGCTCGTTCAAAAAAGGAGTCTAACTGCGAACGTAATTTAGTGGGATTGTTGGAATACCATGACCCAGAATGTGTAGCTGGTCTTACATTCATTTTTTCAATATTTGGACTCAAAACAAGATATTGCTTATAAGGTAGATGAATTAAGGAGAAGTTGCCCCCCAAAATGGAAATGACGCACAATTCTCTATTTGCCAAATGGGGTAATGTGAAAGCCGGGCACAAAAAATAAGTTTAGCCCGATTCGTAAACATTAACCCATTTTCCAGAAAATATAAGATGATGTTTTCTCTACATTTTTCAAACCTAAATTTGTAATTACAAAGGTATCAGTTAATTAAATCCTACTTATTTATTTAACAATTTCAAGAGTCCAGTCATTGGAAAGCAATTGCTCATCACCAGCAAAGTAAGTCGAATTGGCACTATAATGACCTCTCATGAAAAATCCACCTGGACTTTCATCTTCAGGGAATTCTTTAACATATATTTCTTCACTTGGTTCATAAGAACCAACTTCAACATCTCTAGTTCTAACAGTAATACCAGCTTTCTTGACTACTTGCTTGTATCTAAAGTTTTCAAGACTTCTGTTCTTAACTAAGAAATGCATTTCCATGATATACTTCTTGCCACCTGGAATTTGGATATGAATTTCTTCAACATCTTGAACAGGAACATCAACTGGTTCTTCATCTTCAACTTTTAACACAAATTTAATAATTTCGAAATCTGGATGTCTTTGGAGAACCATGCTTTAAATTGGAATTGATAAATATTTGAAACCAATGAACAAAACAAAGCGAAAGATTTGAGATTCACGATTTAGATTTGTTAATGACTATTTATACAATTTTTTTCTAGGCTGTGTATTGTTTGTTTATTTTATAATAAGACAAACCGTAGCAATTCCTCATGTGATTTCTAGTTTGGGAAATATTTATCACATGAAAAAATATTCATTAATATTCATTACACTATTGTTGCAAAAGAAGAACCTATATATATCAATTCTATCCTTCAATTCCGACTTTACAAGTATCTTTGAAATGTTTGACTTCAAGTTCTAAAAGTTCTTTCAATTGCGAAATATTATTAGCGCGACCTTCAAAGCTAAAATCAAACAACTCCTTAGAATTAGGCTCATCTGCAGAATTTCTTGTATTTTTAAAAAAACTATGGCCGAGAATTTCTTCCACTTCTAATCTTTTTTTGTAATCCCATTGTAAAAGCTTGTCCAACAAATTAATTGCCTCGGTAGGAGCAAATGGATATAAGCTTTTCCATTTAGTAGGTCTATATTTTACCCAAAGTAAGCCCTCTACTTTCCAATTATACTTCTTAACTGTTTCTAATGGTGGGTTACCTAAGATCTTAAATAATTCATGAATTTGTTCGTGCAGATTTTTCCCAGGAAATAGTGGTCTCCTGCCAAACAATTCACCAAGTATACACCCCGCAGCCCAGATATCAACAGCTTTTGTGTAATTTTTAGTTGATAATATTAATTCTGGAGCTCGGTACCATCTAGTTGCAACATAATTAGTTATTGTAGCTGGATGATTTTTGAAATATTTAGGATTTATCCCTCTTGCTAAACCAAAATCACAAATTTTTAGGATTCCTTGTGTTGTTACTAAAATATTTCCCGGTTTTAAATCTCTATGTATAACATCCGCTGAATGAATATATTTCATACCACACATTATTTGATACATAAAATTTTGAATGTGGAATTCAGAAAATTGTACGTTGGAGTATAACACTCTAGCTAAATCCAAATCTGCTAATTCTTGAAAACAATATAATCCATCATATGGTTTGACATAAACAACATCCAAATCAATCAAAGTGGAAATCTAAATTCTTGGTTAATATCTATATCTTTTTCTATCAAGATCAATCACCTAATACATACATTTTTGTGTCCTCGAAAGAACTTCATAAATTTAAGCTCTCTAATAGCTCTGATTAATAGTATATCTTTATTAAATATCTTCGTAACTTTCTTGATAGCGATCTTGTGTTCATGTCCTGAATTCACACTCTTGGCGTCAACAGCTAAACAAACAACCCCATATGAACCTTTTCCTAATACTTTAATAATTTCATAGCGAGAATCAACAAGAAAATGGTTTTCATTATCTGTATAAGTTGAACATGACATCATATAACCATTTTTATTCTTTACTGATGTCATTGTAATTGAGATTATATGATGTAATTTTAAGTTGGTTGCAAAGAGATGTTTGTTTTTTTTCTCGCCCCTAAGTACAGCTAACAAATCTTCTGCAATAAATTTATATAACAAAGAAAGTCGACACAAATGTCATTATGGATTATTGTACTGATAATTATCTGCTTACACTGGGTGCTTGGAAACTATATAGGGTGAACCCACAGAATAAACATATACTGAAAGAAATGATAAATACTTTCAAGAACAATTATTTGCTTCAGCCGGAAACTTTCAATATTTGCAGGAATTCTTTCAAAATCTTTCTGAAATTTATATAACCTAAACATTATCAGCGAACCACCACAAGGTTCAAATGAGATTCAATTGTCTCCAAATAACTAATTAAGTTGAATTTTAGATTCATACTTGGATTTTTCGTAGTTAAACTTCCAAGCTGGAATTGTCAAACCGGTTCAGTTAGACGTAATGAATCAAACCTAAGAATATCTGGGTTTCATTGCTAAGGTCCCTTGGCCCAGTTGGTTAAGGCGCGGTGCTAATAACGCCGAGATCAGCAGTTCGATCCTGCTAGGGACCATTTCTTTTTTAAATTGAGTCTTTCTAATGTTCAATAATTGAAATTATGTTGAAAAATGGACTCTATATTATTAGAGGGCTGCAAATCTGAGTTTTTTTTTGCTCGCAAAATAATAAGTCGCAGGAGGAAACGAGGGAAGTGATTAGAGATAAGGTGCTTGAATGCTTGCAGAAATACATAAAGATAAGCTCTATGTAACCGACTTAAAGTGCCATTTTCAGGCACAGAATGTGGTCAACACATTTGTAATTTATGTCAACCTTCTAGTTTGTTCAATGCAACTATTGTTACAGTTCCCCTTATTAAATTTACCCCAGACTTTTTCCGCATTATATGCAGGAGAGAAATTGTGAATTATCTGGTAGCGATGGCATAATAATGGGTTTCCTAATCAACCATATGTTACGACATTATAGAACTCCACATGATTATATCAATCATCCAAGCAAGGAAACTTTTAAACATTTACTCCCTTGAGATATTGATCAACAGTAAGAAATTAATTATCTTAGCAAACAGCATATCTTGATTTTGGTAGATCATTTCTGAATGAGTGAAAGTAGATAAGAGCTTAGCTACGAAGCAAAGTATACTAGAAATATGTAGGAGTTTTTAAAGATAGCACACGAGACCGCTTCTATCCTTGCATTAATCATCATTTTGAACGCAGTTGAGGCAAAAAAAATAGATTCACTAGACGTAACTCGAATCTTGCACATAAAATTACACGCGCCATACATTAAAAAGAAATTAGAGATAGCCTATTTTCTTATTAGTAATTTCGCTTACGATTAACCATCAGAGATCCAGGTTCTTAAAAGAAGTAAAAAATGAAAGCTCGCTCGCTTTACTTTTCCTTTTGAAATTTTGATTGTGGGGTATCAACCAAGAGTTTCAGCCTCGCCGCTCATCGAAGAAAGTTTACTTCGTTGGGTATCTAGGGTTCCAAGTTGCAGAATTTGAGTCTTAGACACAAAGCGGCCATTTTTATCATGCATCGATCTGACAGTTGTACAAACCAGGGCTGCTTGAAATAATCTTAACTATAAACTACTGGTCCTTCACCCTATTAAGGGCATTACTCTATTTTTTTCTTTACAATTGCCGTAGAACTTGCTCAAAAGGAATCGAAAATTCGTCTAAAAATTTAACTTTTATTTTTTTAATTATACAGTTGCGAAGCTTTTTTTGAAGGGACCGTTTAAAAAATTGTCATGCTGAGATTTTTTTCCTGGGCATACGGCGTTTCAATGTAAGGGTTTCATTGGACCAACAATCATTATGGGCCAACTTTTAAGAAACTACACTTTTATATACTGGGAAATGTTTCGCGCTAGTTCTATCCCAAAGATCGATTTCATCACTCCGATCTTGAAGTAAAAAATACGAAAAAGTGGGGAAGGTTAGGAGAAAACAAAATGCTAGAACTATGGTAGTTATACTTACTACACGATGTAATATTTCTAAATTAGTATCGACCAGACGAGTTAAAATACTTCTGCTTAGTCTGATTTTTTCATATTGTTTGAAGGCTCTTATCTAATGCAGTTCATTAATTTAATAATGAAGCTAATTTTGATAATCGTGTCGTTTTGCTCGTAGATAATGACTCGATATGGTTAGGGCGTCCTTATTCAAGGGAACAATGATCTTGCGTAATAATATCTCATAAAGTAAACAAAAATGCCTTACATTCTGATAAGCAACAACAAAGTGGGACAAAGGGTCATAAAAAAAAGAAATCGGTGATAATAAGTTTATTTTTTTGCACCTTGTGCATAAACAATCTCCACCGATAAAAAATATCTCTGGCTGCATTTGTATTAGTACCTGGTCAATAAATTATAATCTTGTTTCATCAAAGCATAATGTAAAACTCGTAACAAAATAATATAAATACCCTGGCTATTTCCCCAGTTTTACAGTTTCGAAATGATATAATTCCTTTTTATATTTAAAACAAATTCCGTTCTAATTTGGTTGTTAACTAAAATTCAAAATGGATTCTAAATATTCTCATCATGATTCACCAGTGGCTGGCACTGATGAAAAAAGAGGTAGTATTAACGAAGTAATATCACCTGCCGGGTCATTTCCTGATACCGAATCTCAAAAACCCTTGAAACCCCATACCCTTGAAAGAGGATTGAAGTCAAGACATGTTCAGTTAATTGCTATCGGGGGTGCTATTGGTACTGGTTTATTCGTTGGTTCTTCTGTGGTTTTGACCAGGACTGGTCCTGCTTCTTTGTTCCTTGCTTATGTTGTTATGTCTACTGTTATCTACTTTATCATGCAAATGTTAGGTGAAATGACTACCTTTTTGCCCTTGCCAGGTAACACTCCTCAATCATTTGTTAATGATTATTTGTCACATTCATTCGGGTTTGCTATTGGTTATAATTATTGGTATGTATTTAGTATCTTGGTTGCTGCTGAGATTACTGCTGCTGCTGTGATTATTGAATATTGGATTACTTCAGTTAATATTGCTGTATGGGTCACTCTTTTATTTGGTCTTATGCTTGGACTTAATCTTATCTCAGTTAAGTTTTTCGGGGAATCTGAATTCTGGTTTGCATCTATTAAATTGTTTGCATTAAGTGGTTTGATTATCTTAGGTATTGTTCTTTTCTTTGGTGGTGGTCCAAACCATGACCGTTTAGGATTTAGATACTGGAAGAATGGAATGGCATTCAAGGAATATAAGGGGACTGGCGGTGCAGGTAAATTAGCAGGGTTTTGGTACGCTTTAATCAAATCTGGGTTCGCCTTCATTTGTTCTCCTGAATTGGTTTCTACTGCTGGTGGTGAATGTTACAAGCCAAGAAAAAACATACCCAAGGCTGCACGTAGATTTATTTACAGATTGGCTTTCTTTTATATTCTTGGTACGTTGATTATTGGAGTCATTGTTAGTTCCAATGATCCAAAATTAATTGGTAGTAGTGGGAGTGAGGATGTTTCCGGATCTCCATTTGTCATTGGTATTCAGAATGCTGGTATTCCTGCTTTAAACCATATTATTAATGCCGCTGTCTTGACTTCTGCTGCATCAGCTGGTAACTCATTCTTATATTCTTCTTCAAGAGCATTGTTCTCCCTTGCTAAAAGAGGATCCGCACCCCAAATTTTCACTAAAGTCAATAGATTTGGTGTTCCATTCTATGCTGTTTTAGCTTCATCTTCATTTGGATTACTTTCATACTTGAATTGTTCTTCAAAATCTGCCACTGTGTTTGTCTGGCTTATGAATATTTCCACCATGTCTGGTTTTATTTCTTGGCTTCTGGTTGCTTGGGCTTACCTTAGATGGAAAAAGGCTATCCAGTACCATAATCTTGGACCAAGGGTTACATTCAGAACTCCATTCCAACCATATGGCGCTTACTATGTCTTGATCCTTATCTCGCTTATCACTATTACTAATGGGTTTGCTGTTTTCGTTGATTTCAATATCGGAGATTTCTTGGCTTCTTATATCACTTTCCCTATAATTCTTATTTTATATTTCGGTCACAGACTTTATGACTATAAAGTTAATGGTGTTAAACATTGGCTCAATCCTATGGATAAAATTGATTTGGTTACTGGATTGGATGTGGTTGAACTAGAAGATGAACAATCTCCAGACCCAGTTCCTAGAAATTTCATCGAGAAGATTTGGTACTGGATTGCTTAATTCCTTTTTGTCTATTTATTTGTGTTTAGGTATATATAGATATATGTACGTGTTTTTAATTAATTGATTTAGATTTAAAAATTTCAACTGATCGCAGCAGTAGACCTTTTTTTTGCAGCCTAGTAATCTAGAAAGAAAGAAGATGTCATGACCAGCATTTGTATCAAGAGTAAGCCAAAGAAATGATCACACTTCTGTTAATAAGATTCCTTTATATATTCATCTAGGAGGACGGCTCAAAATTGCATATTATGATTATCACATTATCAACTTCCCAGTTATTTGCTTATTGTATCGCTTTTTTATATAGATGATCAGTTTTCTTACAAAGTAATACAAATCACAAGCCACTGGGTCAGGCAAACAATAACGCTTAATCAAGTCAGCCTAGGTTTCAAAATAAAACACACCCTTGATACATAAGCACCACTATGTGTTGATAATCCTGGGATATTTTTTTTGTGCGGCTCAAGGGCATCTCGTTTGTTTGGCGGCATCTGCAATTTTTTTTCAATTCAATTGAGAACTAAATCCTACTTTGTAGCAAGAAACATATTGAACAGGTTTGATAAGAAAGATGTCCAGTTTATCTTCACAGTTAAAGTCGATTAGTGAGAAGACTGCTTCAGTTTCTCTCGATAGGAAAGCACGTTCGAAGGTCCATTCTCGTTCACTTTTATTTGATCCGAAAGTTGCTTCTAGTCAAGATTATGAATATATCCATCAAATTGGGTTGGAAGGTTTGGAAGAATTATCCGAATTAGATTCAAGATTTAACAAGTTTAGGCAAACACTTTTTTCAGATACTTCTATTAATTTGGATAGAAATATTCAAACTAAGGATATAGTTGATCAATTAAACCGAAATGTTGAAGCATTTTTAACCTTAGTTGGTCCATACTATAATCTTATTCCAGCAATAAAAGCAGTTGAGTGGTTGATTAGAAGATTTCATGCCAATATTCATAATGCTGAATTATTGATTTTAAGTTCGTTGCCCTATTATAGCCAACCTATTTTTGTAAAGATTTTGAATGTTATTCCAAAGAATCAATTTCCCAAGTTATTTGAGTGGGCTATAGGTTACAAGGATTTGTTAAAATCACCACCTCCAGCATCAATACTTAAGGCTTTCTATAACGATTTTGATTTGGTTAAATTTTACAGTATGTTTTTAAATGAACAAATTAAGAATCATACCTTGTATAAGGAACAATTGGTGTTTTATTTAACCAATATTGTTCAGGTGTTAGCTTCATTATCCAAGAACATTCCTGAATTGAATGAAAAACATATGCCTGTTGTTTTGGAAACTGTTGCATTAATGTTGTTGTCCAATTCCCAATATTCTCCTACTATTAGTTCTGATTTGAGATTGACTGCTTATTCAATTATTTCAGTTCTTAGTTCAATTGTTCCTTTAACTTCTGAGTTGATTAAATCTTTAACGGAATCTATTTTACAAGATCCACAAGCGGTTGATTCAACTAATTTAAGATCAACTTTAATTGTCTTGTTTCAATTATGGAACTCTTATCAAGATGATTTCACCAAATTGAATTGTTTCAAGAATTTGGAAATTGAAGTTATTTCTGAGTCTCAATTATTAAACGAATTGAAGGCTGAAGGATTTAAGTTTAATAAATTCTTGACATTTTATTTCATGTCTAATTTCCCCCATTCAAAATCTTTTAAATTGATTGAATATATTGATCTTTCTAATAAGGGCACTTTTACAAGTATCAACCAGTTGGTGGTGGAAAACTCGAAAACTCAAGATGAAGGAATTAGAACTAGTTTGGTTAAAATATCTCAATTTCTCTTGAAAACCAACTCAGAATTATTCTTGGAGATTTTAAACACCCACGATTTAACTATTGACGACTTGGAATTGAGATTCATGACTGTAATTGGGGAAAAGAAAGTTGAACATGATATTGTATTTGATGCTGAAGACGAGGATAGTAATGAAGAGGAAGAAGGAGAACTTGAATCAGTTATTGATCTAAGCACTATCAATGTTAAGGCTAGTTCATATTTCAATACTGAGAATGAGCAAGAATTCAACAGTTTATTAACTACTTTGAGTAAGCTATTAACTTCTACCACAAACGTCAAGATTCAAAAGAATACGATTTTCCACTTTTGTAGTAAAGTATTTAAAACATCATTCGAACTTGGATTGTCCTTTATAATTCGAGTTTCCTTGACTCCAAGTGTCCCATTATTTATCAGATTATCAGCTATTAGATACCTTAGACTAAGAATCAAAAGCCTCGCCAATGGATCTACTGACTTTTATTTGTTGGTTCCAATTATCGTATTGGCATTTTCTGATGAATCCAAGCCAATTAGACAAGGGTATGCACATATATTATCTACAATTTCCGACATCACATCTAAATTACATTCAAGTAAAGCTAAAAAACCTAAGACGACATTATTCTTGGAAGATCAAATCTATGGTAATACACAAGCTGAAAAGCGGGCTATACTTCCACCAAATTTTGGATTATTCCTTTGTGAAATTTTCACTATAGATGATAAAATTCTTAAGGATATTACTTTAGATGCTACTAGAATCAATAAAGTATTATTTGAAAATGTTTTCAATGCAAACAAGTCAGGACAAAAGAAGTTTGGGCAAGTTGTTCTCAAGACTTTCTTTTTAAACCAATGGTCTTTAACATTCTGGCCAATTGTATTGAAATGGAGAGCTTGGAGGATTGTCGCCAACGAAAATAAGGTAGGTACTGATGATAGGTTTTTCTTTTTGGATGGTGATATTGAAGGTTATTTCAACAGAAGAAATGAATGGATTGAACAAGCTAACACTGCTAAAGTAGACTTTTTCGATAAGTTTGAAACTTCAATTGTTGGTTTAGTGGGTGGATCTAGTTCTCATGAAAAGAATATAACTAAAGAAGTTGAATGGATTTGTAATGGGTTAGAATCAAATTCAAGTAATTTGCAAATTGCTGTCAATGTTAGAGTACTTCAAATCTTTACCAACTTCAAGCCAGTGGATGCTAGATTGAAAATCTTGAATAAGTTAGTGGAATTATTATTAGGTGATATTAATTTTGACTTTGATCCTATGGTAACTTTACAAGAACTCGAAATTGACCATGATTTGTTTATTCATGCTTTGGCCAATGTACAAATTGTGGACCAAATGCCAGAACAAGGAGTTGCCAAGAGAAGAAGAAGATCTTCTAACTCGGCCAAACAAGCTATGGCTAAGGATGATATAAATACCATGGCTTCTTTACATTTGAAGAAGTTAACTGTTGTTTTAGAAGTGTTGGAATCTAAATTAAGAACAGAAGGAGAAGGTTCAAATGACATTTCTCGTCCTGATTTATTGAAAGTATTATTTAAAATTTTAACTGACTTGGATTATTTGGGCAATGATGGTAATTTACCGGTGTTGTATTCACAAGAAACATTGGCTTCATGTATGTTGTTAAGTATTATCAAGATGAAGGAAAGTGCAAACGAGTTTAGATTTGATTCTAACTCGATTAGAGCAGATTTGATAGTTAATTCAATCAGATCTTCTCAATCTCCACAAGTTCAAAATCGATTATTGTTGGTAATTTCAGAATTAGCATCACTTGCCCCAGAAATTATTTTACATTCGATAATGCCAATTTTCACATTTATGGGAGCCCATACTATTAGACAAGATGATGAATTCTCCAATTCAGCTTTACAACAAACAGTAGCTAAAGTTATTCCTGCAATTGCCAGTGCCAATGGTTCTACTTCAATTAGCAACGAGATTGAATTCTTATTGGCTAGTTTTGTTACTGCGTTTGAACATATTCCAAGACATCGTCGTGTTAATTTGTTCAGTTCATTGACGAAAACTTTACAGTCTTCTCAATCTATGCATGTTCTTTTATTCTTGATTTCTCAACACTATGCTGGGAATCTTTCCAAGGGTAAAGTTAATGAGGCAGATACTGTTTTAGAATTCACCAATGCTTATTTAAGAGGATTTACCGCTGAAGAACAATTGAATGGTATTTATGAATTCACTAAACTTTGGAACCAAATCCCAATGATTCCCTTGGAAGTCAACTCAGATGAATATCAAACATTAAGTTCAAGATCTATATTTGGTGGTTCAATTGTTTCCCTCACATCAGAAGAATTGTCTAGATTGAAATATCAATTATTAAGTTTCTTGATTTCAGTATTGAAAGAATCTGATTCAGGTTATGACGTATCTTCTTTAAAGACCAAGGTCGCCATTGTTGTTTTGGATTCGGATATTTCCAACACTGAAAAGGAATCAGTTTTGAATAAATTTAGAACAATCACTTCATTTGCTTTGGCCGGGTTGGATAACTTCACCAATGTTAACAAGAATAAAGATATTTGTTTTAAATTATATGAAATGTTGGCTAAATTATTGGATTTGTTACCATTGAACTATTTTGTCTCCGCAATTATTGACTCGTTAGATATTGATAAATTGTCAGATACCTTATCAATTAAAGTAGCAAGAAACTACTCTATATTGGCAGCTAGAAAGTTTGAGTCTGAATTGAATAGTTCTCATATCGAGGACAGTGTTCAAGATGCAGTACTTAATAAATTATTACCTGTTTTGATTAAGGGAATTAATCAAAATATTGACGTTGAATTACAACAAGCTTATTTGGATACTTTCTCCACTATAGTAAACAAGTTTGGTTCTGCAAATACCGTTTCTTTCGGTGGTGCCCATTCTAAGGTTTTGATTGAATCATTATCGATTATTACTTCTGATCGTGGGTTATTAAATGAGCAACCGGAAATCATTATTTCTTCAATAAATGCTATTACCAGTGTGATTAATCTTATGGGTGTTAAAACTCTTGGATTGTTCCCCAAGATTATCCCTCCTGCCCTTAAGATTTGGGAAGGTACAACAACTTCCGAAGATGATATAAGTGCCAAGTTATTACAAGCCTCAATATTGTTATTATTATCTAGTTATATCAAGAAGATTCCAGCATTCATGTCAACTACTTTAGACTCAGTTCTCATTACGGTGTTATCTAGTGATTTGATTGAAAATAAAATTAGATCTAGTGTATTACAATTAATTGTCACCCATATGGATCTAGGACAAGTGTTGAAATCCTTATGTACTATTTGGACAAGTAAAGATTTCTACCAGAATGACAATTCAGGTAATCTCGGATTGTTTTTAAATACCATGCAATCCACAATCGATAATATTGATAAGAAATCAGCAACTTCTCAATCTACATTATTTATGAAATGGTTAATTAGTGCATTTGAATTCAGACAATATTCAGAACAGAATGATAACAAATTTGATAATAATACCATTCATAGATTAGAAAGTTCAGTTCATACTTGTTCTATTCAATTTGTTATGAAATTAAATGACAAGAGTTTCCGTCCATTATTTGCTAATTTGATTAGGTGGGCTGTTTCAGGTGAAGGTGCTACATTGTCAGGAAATACTGAAATTTCAAGATTAATGGCATTCTTTAGATTCTTTAACAAGTTACAAGAACAATTAAAGAGTATCATAACTTCATATTATTCTTACTTGTTAGATCCTGTATCAAATATTTTAAAAAGATTTGTTAGTGAAGATATTAACAATACTAATTTGAGAAGAATTATATTTATTTCATTAACATCATCATTTAAATATGATCAAGATGATTATTGGTCTCAACAGGGAAGATTCGAAGGTATTTGTGAACCATTATTGGAACAATTACTTAATGTTGAGGATTCTATTGGTAAGTATTTGGTTAAAGCAATTACAACATTTGTTACAAATGTTAGCTCAGAAGAATATAATGAAATTTTGGTTCATGGGTTAATTAAATATGTTTCTAGCGAAAAGGCCACTACTACTTCATCAACCAAGATTTGGACTATTAGAACCCTAAAGACTATTTTCCAAAAGATGGGTGAACAATGGTTAACCTTCTTGCCTACTTTGGTGCCATACATTGCCGAATTATTGGAAAGTGATGATGAAGAAGTAGAAATGGAAGTGAGAAGTGGATTGGTTCGTGTTATTGAAAACGTATTGGGTGAACCATTGGATAGATATTTAAATTAGTTTAAGTAAAAGTTAATACATAAAAATAACGGTATAAGATTAGTTGCAAAAAAAAAGAAAATTTTGGAACCCTCTGTTGCTTTATTTTAAGTGGAAATCGTTGGCGTCCTTCCGGATATCTCCAAGTCGTGTACCTTGTTCAATTTATATTTCTGTTGGAATTTTCTATGTGCTTCGATCTAAGGAAAAAATTTCAATATAAATTTCCACTCTTCCCCCAGAATATTACATTCGATAAACCCAATCAGCAAACAACACAATGGTATGTGTGTAAATTATAGCTGTTTTATGACAATCAATAAACTAACTTTTTATTTATTTAGTCCTTATTAAAGAGTGCTACTTCCTTAAAACCATTATTCGACAGAGTCTTAGTTCAAAGACTTAAGCCAGCTGTTAAGACTGCTTCAGGTATTTACATTCCAGAAAAGAACCAAGAGAAATTGAACCAAGCTACTGTTGTTGCTGCTGGCCCAGGTATTACCAACACTACTACTGGTCAAGTTATCCCAACTTCAGTTAAGGCTGGTGACAGAGTTTTATTACCTTCTTTTGGTGGTAACCCAGTTAAAATTGGTGAAGAAGAATATTTATTATTCACTGACAAGGAAATCTTGGCCAAGATTGAAGATTAAGCAATTATGATTTCCCCTTGAATCCCGTGGTGGAGATTATACTTAGTTTGTAACATCATTACTTGTAAATATAAAGTCAATAATAAATTATTATAGCATATCTGTAGATGTTTGGGTTCGATCTATCTCTGCCGATCTCTTGTCATACTTTTTTAGACGGGAAGGTAAACTATCTGTTTTATTCACCTTGGCGTAGGTGGGAAAGTTGAGTTAAGGCAGATTGGACAAGAAAGTTTTTGCTTATACCAAAAAGATCCATATGCAAATACAAAATTCAGTTAAAACGTCTAAGGTAGCTAAGATCAACCAATACAGTGTTAATGGAGTGTGTCAAATATGTTTGATAGAAATACATCTTCCTGCATATAACAGCATGAGCTATATTTGGCAATCTCAACAATATCTACCAAATTAATTCCTTATTTTTTGTTTGCCCTCTAGATTTAAGAAACGTCACTTGTTTATCTTAGTCAAGAGAAAAAAGGGTATACACTTAGTATAGATAATACCGATTGCATCACAGTTCAGTCTCGAGACGTATTCAGTTTATATCCAATCATACGACTATCCATATTGTATTTTGCTACGACTAATACATATATATTTCTCTAGACGGAGCATAATAATAATCCGTGTGATATCACCAAATCAAATCAATCATAAATGGCAACACCTTCCACATCCCGATTTGCTCAGTTCAAACTTGTCCTCTTGGGTGAGAGTGCTGTTGGTAAATCTTCTATCGTACATCGATTTGTCAAGAATACCTTTGATGATTTAAGAGAATCGACTATAGGAGCAGCTTTCTTAACCCAAACAATCACTATATCTGAAACTGACACCACTATTAAATTCGAAATATGGGATACTGCTGGTCAGGAAAGATATAAATCACTTGCACCTATGTACTATAGAAATGCCAATGCTGCTCTTTGTGTTTACGATATAACAAGCCGGTTATCTTTTAATAAAGCACAAGATTGGATTAAAGAATTAAGAAAACAAGCTCCTGAGGGAATAATTATTGCATTAGTAGGTAATAAATCGGATTTATCTGATAATAGAGAAGTTGAACTTAGCGAGGTAGAAGAATATGTCGAACAACATAATGAAGTAGGTTCATCTATAATCGTAGCAGAATGTTCCGCTAAATCTGGTGATGGTGTTTTAGAAGTATTTAATAGAATAGGAAGAGCATTGCCTGTTGAAGAGGCCATTAGTGCTGCTGGGGGTAGATCCAGACAAGCAGGTGGTAGAAGAGCAGGTGGCGTAGATTTAAATAGACCAAGAGCCCAAACACAACAAGGAGGTTCATGCTGTTGAATGATAATCTGCTGTTTTTGCACAAAGTTATACCTATAACTCCATACGTAACTTGTTCAAATCTAGAATTGACATTAGAAAATGTGTCAAGATAGTCATATATATTTACTTCCTTTCTTCTTCCAGATATTTGCTGCAACCTTTTTCTAAAAGCCTGTCAATGAAACTCTACAAAGTCGCTTTTTAGTTTTAATTTACATTTAATCCTTTTGAAACACTGGGTATGGAAGCTAACTCTTAGTCTATTCATATCTGTTACTCAGGATCGGCTATATGCAGTATATCCGGGTAACCATTTTCTACAATCTTAAAAAGAGACCAAAAGAATTTGGTTACGCACGACCTTGAAAAAATTTTTTCTCACTTCACAATATAGAAAATTTTTCACGAAATGATTTTTATAACTAGTTCTTCTTCTTTATCATTATTATTCATACTGTTAACGATGTCTGCTCGTCCACAAGTTTCTGTTGTCTCCGCTCAAGGTGAACAAACCTCCACTCAATTACCATTACCAGCTGTCTTCTCTGCTCCAGTCAGACCAGATATTGTCCACTCTGTTTTTGTTAGAGTTAATAAGAACAAGAGACAAGCTTATGCTGTCGCTGAAAATGCCGGTCACCAAACCTCAGCTGAATCTTGGGGTACCGGTAGAGCTGTTGCCAGAATTCCAAGAGTTGGTGGTGGTGGTACTCACCGTTCTGGTCAAGCTGCTTTCGGTAACATGTGTCGTGGTGGTCGTATGTTTGCTCCAACCAAGACATGGAGAAAATGGCATGTTAAGGTTAACCATAACGAAAAGCGTTATGCTACCGCTTCTGCTATTGCTGCTTCCGCTGTTACTTCTTTAGTTTTAGCTAGAGGTCACAGAGTTGAACAAGTGAAGGAATTACCATTGGTTGTTTCTAACGATTTCGAATCCGTTACCAAGACCAAGGAAGCCGTTGCTGTCTTAAAGGCTGTTGGTGCTCACAAGGATGTTGTCAAGGTTATCAAGTCCAAGAAGTTGAGAGCCGGTAAGGGTAAGTTGAGAGGTAGAAGATTCACCCAAAGAAGAGGTCCATTAGTTGTCTATGCTCAAGACAATGGTATTGTTAAGGCTTTGAGAAATGTTCCAGGTGTTGAAACCGCTTCCGTTAAGCACTTAGGTTTATTGCAATTAGCCCCAGGTGCTCACTTAGGTAGATTCATCATTTGGACTCAAGCTGCTTTTGAATCTTTGGACTCTGTCTATGGTTCTGACTCTACCAAGTCTATCAAGACTGGTTACTCTTTACCATCTAACATCATCTCTAACACTGATGTCACCAGATTAATCAACTCTGCTGAAGTTCAAGCTGTTGTTAGACCAGCTGGTCAACCAACCCAAAAGAGAACTCACGTCTTGAAGAAGAACCCATTAAAGAACAAGCAAATCTTGTTGAGATTAAACCCTTACGCTAAGGCTTACAATGGTTCTGTCAAAGTTGAAAAGACCGCTGCCAAGCCATCCAAGGGTCAATTCGCTGAAGTTTTAAAGAACTAAATTTAGAAAGATTGAAAAAGGTTTTTCATTGAGGGAATAGTGAGTAACGTGAAATAATTTCTTTGAAAAATACATATTTTAATTTACTTCTATATAAAAACTAATCTTATTGTAGGCTGTTTATTTTAATAAAGGTGGAACATTCAATTCTAAATATGTCTTTCCTGTCTCTCGATTGATACCAACTAAATTACCTTGAGGCGAATATTCACAAATGGTATATTGTCTCCATTTTCCTGGACACATAATTCTAGCACATCCCACTTGGGTACTACTTTTCCAAACAACTTGCGTGAAATGACCTGTCAACTTGTTTATCTCTGGTTTAGAATAATCATAATCTTTAATTTCATTATACCAAGCAACTAAAGGATCCTTACCACCTACATAACCGGCAGCTAAATTCTCACCATAAGGTAAACCTGAATGAACTAATTCTAGATTTTCACAATCCAATACCTTTTTACCATACAGGAGACCAATATTGACAAGGGTATTGTTCCATTGCAAAGGGGCTACGCCATGGAGTGCCCGAACTCTATTATGTTCCGAAAGAATTTCTTTGGCAAATTCAACATCACTGGTGATGGCACTCTCTGAATCTGTGGTTGTGGATGGCGGTTTTGTGGTTGTCTTCGAAGTTGTTTTTGAAGTTGTTTTCGAAGTTGTGGGTAAAGTTGTTTGGCTGGTCATTGTGGTTGGAACCGTGGTGGTCTTTGTGGTGGTGCCGGTTGGTTTTGGAGTTGTTTTTGAATCTTTGGTTGAAGTGGTTGTAACACTAGTCTTTGGTGGTGGTCCATATATTGTTGTAAGTGAATGAGAACTAGTTCTAATTACTGTAGTGGACTGCCATACTGTAACTGCTGGTGCTGTCACGAATTCGGTATGTATTGGAGCAGCTTGAATTGAAGAAATAACAGTGAGTAACAATAAAGTATAGAATTTCATTTTTGATTTCCAAACCATTGTTCAATTCTTGATTTGAATCAGATCTAAGGGGAAGATATCAGTCTTTTATAGGTATTACCAGCCAGGAGAGAATGCTAAATATTGTTTCAATTGCCGCATTGCTTGAGAATTTTCAGAAAAATACTTTTTTGCAACAGTTTTTTTCTTGGATTATATTTTTTTTTCTGTGTTGCAAACTAATGACTAGCCGAAAAATGGGGCAAGTTCTCGCGATGATTGGAACAATTGGCTGATTTATGCATCAAAAGTGAATGCAACGATTTAACCAGCACGTAAAATATTAACTGGGGGTGTGATTTTGTGTATCGGAGTAGTATGTTTTACGTTTTTGATCGTGGCAAATGGTTTCTGAATGGTATCAGCCAGGTATTGCCAAGAAAAAAATTGATATGTTACGTGAAAGACGCCAGCAGCTAAGGATTTACAAGAGTCTAGAGCCTTATGATCTCTTTGTGGTTTCCTTTTTGGGGGTTATTTTAACTACTTAAATTATCATTGGGGCTTATTGCTGGTGATATTTTATTCTTTGGATCTATGGAGCGCAAAAAAAATCAATGGATTTATCCCTTTCACTCAAATGAATTCCAATGTACATTTTAGTTATATAAACCAACGAATTCGATAGTTTGAAACATGATATCTGGATAGAATTGGAATGTTTATCTAGAAGAGTTAGAGAACGATATGTTACTAAAAATAACAATATTCACGTATATTTACCGCATCAGAGGTTAAATGAATCCCCACCAAGATATGGCAAAATTTATGCTAATTTCGATCACGCGTTTTCGGGTACATCTGATGTTGAATTAAAAACGCTACAACATTATTCACAAAAAAGTTGGCCCTTTCGACTTATGCTGATCTGTGGTAATTGTGTAACGCTACAAATTGATCTTGAAAAAATCTAATAGATAAGAATCTGCAACCAAAAAAAGAAAAAAATTGTCGAAAATCTCAATATGAGATCTAGTCAGAACCTGCAGAATTTTAAAACTACAGGTTATTACCAAAGCCCTATTAAATTGGCTTATGTAAATTAATTGGGAAATAGGGGTAAACTACATATTGGGTGGATTCCACTGGATTAGTATTCTCCAGTGCATATCCTTGCTCTGCTTCTCTTTGTTTCGGTTATGGAATTCTTTGCTGGAACCTTAATCAGGTTTGGGGGAAAAAAAGAATCTATCACTTACATGTAAGGCAAACTTTGACAGGTGGCCAAGTAAATCTTTTTTGTTTTGTGTACTTTTTATGCGATCGTAAAGAAAATACCGGCCAAAGCCAGCACCAGCCTTATTTAGGTGATATTTTTACTGAATAGTAACTTATGTTTTTAGTATGCCGTGTACCCCACTTGGAGTAACACCTTAGGTATTGTTGTGATAAGCGGGAAGGTCCAAAATTGAGTATTGTGTGGTGTGGGCGATAATTATTCGTGGAATTAGACAGACTGCACAAAACACGAAAAAGAAACAAAAACAAAATTACCGCAGATTGGAATGGCACATACCGACCCACGGCAAACTGCAGAAAAGATTAAACAGTTGTTGGTTTGCACCTCGGTCATACCTAGTGGTAACTGATTCTCTCTATATCATAGCATACCTTCGCACTCTTTCAGGTACAACGTCTTTCTTAACAATCTAATTAGCTTATTTTTAGCAAATATTACATGAAAGAATGTACATTTTTTTTCTTTTTTTTGTTGTCAATTCTTCGCTGCCCCTATTGTTATTTTTGAGGTTTCGTTCAAAATTAATTTTCAACCGACAGTGTGGTGGTACAATCCTAAACCGGAGTCTCATTTTCCCCACCTACCTGTCACAAATCATCGAGCGTCCACGGATAAATTTCCTACGTATCACACTTATACTTTTATTTCTTTCTTGTGAATTTTTCCCTTATTATACCTTGTTGGTTTAAGCTTAGTTAGGAACAACTTTTCAAGATATGCTTAAAGGATTAAGAAAAAAAGCCCTGATACTCACATTAGGTACGATATCTCTGCTGCCTACAAGCAACACTCCAGTTAACAATGAAGCTAATTACGATAAGATTTTAAACCAAGTACATGATTTTGAGATTGCTCTTAAAGCTATGGATTTTCTTTTAGATGACCATACTGAACAAGGATTTTCACTTTTAAAGAAAGAAGCTATTAGGACGAAACACCATGACCAACCTCAAGCTATATTCCCGTTGGCCAAGGGAGTTATAGAGTTTATTGAAGCTACTTTAGGATTTGAACCTGAGGTTATGGCTAAGGCTCATAATACATTAAGTGAAGCTGAAACTGCCAGTTTGAACAACAGTAAATATAATGTTAAACATCAAATGGCAACTTCCAATATATACCCTCCAGGAACCGAGTTTCAAGTCACTTATGCTGAGGCTACGTTGTTAAATGCGTTGTTGATGTTGTTAACTGAAAATAACGGTGTTGTTGAAGGAGCTAAGGCGTTGTTTAAATTAAGAAGAGCCTATCAAACTTTGGATGCGATATACAAGAGAATCAAGGATCTGGAACCGATTTTCAATAAGAATTTAGCTAAGTTGAAAAAGGAAGCTGCTGGTATTGCTGCTACTAATTCAATTGCTGGTTTGAGAGGTGCAGCAAGCGGGTCATTTTCTAGTTTGAATAGATCAGTTAGTACCGTTGATTTACCAGGGTATGCCAGTAGTGCAAATAATAGTACTACTACGTTACCCCAAGATTTAAAATTAATTAAAGATTTAGAAAAAATTTATTTAATGAGAAAAGCAAGAATTGAAGGATCAAGTTTAAATGCTACTGGACATCAAATTAATCTTTTCCAAGGACTGGAAGTGGAACTGGTATCTACAGTTGCGTTAACCAAGGGATCAGGAGATATTTCAAAATTACCAACTCCACCATCAGGGTTATCTTCTTCAGAGCAAGAACAAGAAGAGGAAGAAGAAGAAGACGACGATGAGTCCGACGATGAATTTGCAGATGCTTCTTCTACATTAGAGGATGTTCCTGCTGCAATCAACGGTACAAATTCGTCAAGCGCAGAATCGTTTGTTTCTTCAATGGAAAGTTCTGTAAGTAGTAGTACTACTGGTGAACTGGATAATATGTATGTTTCTACTGTGGATGAATTCATCCATAGTGGAGTCCAATTGTGTTTTGGGATTTTACAAGTTGTATTATCTTTAATTCCTCCTACAATTGGGAAAGTTTTATCAATTGTTGGTTTCAAAGGTGATCGAGATACTGGTTTGAAATTACTTTGGAAAACTGCAATTACATGTAGAAATATTCATGGAGAGTTGGCATTACTTTGTTTATTAGTTTTCTATGATGGACCTATTCAATTTGTTGATGTTGGTTTCCAATTACCTGGGAATGAAGATTGTAATATCAAAAATATAATTCAACTTGAAAATAAAATTGTTGTTTCTGAAGAAGAATTAAATTTAATTTTAAAAAATCCTTCATTATATACAAATCAAATTTTAAATCGAGCTAGAAATTTATTTCCTCATAATGCATTATGGATTTTACAACAGGGGAGAATCCTTGCAGCTCAAGGACAAATTTCGAAAGCTACGGATTTAATGCAAAATTTCACCGATGATAAATCAAATGTAATTCAAATGCAACAAGTTGAAGCATTGCTTGTGTTTGATCGGGCTATGGCATATATGTTTCAACATGAGTTTGATAAAGCTGCTCGAGATATGATTTATCTTATTGAAATTAATTCTTGGTCTAAAGCAGTTTATTTATTTATGGCCAGTGCATGTTATTTGGAAAAATATAGAATGATAAAAATGGATATGATAAAAGCGGATGACAAGGAGTTAGAATTAAAGAAGTATTCCAAATTATTTGATAAATATTTGGATTTAGCTTTGAGTTATGTTCCTGGTCAAGGTGTGAATGCTGCTAGTAAGAAAGGTGGTATTGGAGGTAGTAGTAAACAAATGCCATTTGATAAATTTTTATTAAGAAAATATAAACATTTACAAGAAAGAAAAAGACAATATCCAAAATTACCCATGGTTGATTTAGTAGGGACTTCCTTGGTATATGAATTGGTTTATTTCTGGAATGGATATAATAGAATGTCACAATCTAATTTACAAGATTGTTTAACTGCGTTGGGATATTCTGGCGCAACTGATTCTGAATATTCTGCCAACACATCAACTAATAAATTTACCCTTATTGAAGAAACTCAAGATGAAGCAATGATTAGATATTTCTTACAAGCAATTTGTCTTAGACTGTTGGGTAAAACCCAACAAGGTGTATCACTATTAAATGATCATGTTCTTGCCAAATATGTTATATCAGATTTACCGCAATTTAAATTTCATAAAATGACATATAGTCCTTATTTATACCCAACTGCATTGTATGAGAAAACTATGTTTATTTGGATTTTACGAACTAAAGGTAAATCAAATATTGATGTGACTACTGTGGTGACTGAAAGTAAGAGTTGGTTAACCAAGGCTGAATTGGTTGGTGAGGGGGATTATGAGTTAAGTAATAGAACTGGGATGAGAATTAAAGCTGCTGGTGATAGATTAGACCTGTTAGGATCAAGTGGGTAGAGATACAAGAGTAAAAGTTTATAGACTATAAGACAAAAAGTGTATAATGTATTTAATTAAAATATGTATCCACCATTATATCGGCAACATTAAACCTAAATACAATTGTGATTAGCCACCCAACTGCCAACAACGGTAATATCCCCGCAATAACTATCAACTGTAACAATTTAGCTGGGGACGCGGAACTGGTACTATCACCAGAACTATTTGATATAAATGGTAATGAATTAAATCCATAAAATGTAATAATGAAGTAATATCCAATACTACCAAAATATAATGAATTACCTAAAATCAAGCCAATAATTGACTGTTTTAAAGTTATAATTGGTAATAATATAAATTGAACCACATACAACAACCCCCAAATAATCAAGAATGAGTTACAATGAATATCAAAACAAAACCCCCATTCAATATAATTCACACTATATTGATTCATATTAAATAATCTATTACTAATAAACCAAGTTATACTAGCAATTATAACCCCTGTCAAATAAAAATCAATGAATACCATATAACCAATTAACTTTAATATATCAATACATCTCGGACTATAAGCTAACCCCCAAGCAATAGCACTAATTGATAGGAATCCAGTTAACAAGATTAAAAATGAAGGATCGTCACGTGTATACGAACTCTTGTAATTATTACTCCCCTGTTGCTGTTGTTGCTTGTAGAAATAATGAGATCTATACATCTTTCGCGGGTTTATAATTAGATTGAAAATCTCCCAGATTGCAGTTTCAAAATCTAATGTTGCAGGTTTAAACAATCGTTTAGTCATAACTTTTATATTCCTAAATTTGCTAGTGAACCCATGAGATAGAGCATTAGCAGATGGTAAGGTTGATGTATAATTCATTCTAGGTGTATATATTGATGATGTTCCCGTACCGGAAATTATTGATCCTGCAGTTGTACTAGTACCACCTCCAAATCCAAATCTCAGTGCTGTAGGTGTCGCTACTGATTGTGGAAATAGATCTTGAGTAGTATATGGTAGATTTACCCGTTTGCTCATTTCGTTATTACTTTTGTTAGCTCTATATCAAACTGAAGGAGATATGTTAGAATATACGTGTTGGATCCTTGAGTGTGTAATTTTTATAGAAAATTAGTGCACGTGACTACAAAATTTTTTGCCGGAAATTTAACTGTATTTACCGAAACATACAGACAACACAACAAGATACGTTAGTTTTACGAAAGAGAATCTTGATCTTACAAATCAGGGAAACCTGCTGTTCCTCTTGATACCAATAGTTATTAAATAAGTTGAAAAAAGTACTACTTCTTTTCTTCAGCTACTTTGGTTCAATTGATTAATCAAATAAGGTAATAACTAATTAATGCTAAAATGCCAATCCTGAAATTTTAGCAATTTTTTTACAAATATATCCAATTTATATAAACCATCAACTAAGTTTTTATAACAATTGTAGCTTTAACGTTGAAAAATGGCAATTCATTATCAATTTCAAGTGAATCATAAGCAATTGGCAAGCTGATTTCTAAAAATTCTGAACGTTCAAGTAAATAAAATTGTAAATTGTAGATATACTGAATCATAACTTGAATCTGTTCAATAATGAAGCTCTGGTTATATATTCATCAGTTGAATTGTGAAGTTTATGCAACAACTGATCCAATTGGTCACTCCAACATAGACTGAAATTATATGTCTCTTTCACCAAATAATGGGAATCTTCGCTTTAGAACTAAATATTTTTCAATTAATTTATGAGTAGATACAACCTAAACTTTAACAGTAAAATAATATTCCTATTTCGATCTTTACTCGGGGGGATTCTAAATGTGATAAAGCCCAATGATTTCTAATGGAGTCAAATCTACGTTTCATCTATTCAACTCGATTAAATCCTGAATTAGCTAAATCGTAATATTCTTCAATGCTTAATCTATTCACATTGGAGGCAGGAAGTCAAATTGACCTATATAAATTAGTAACCTTAGCTAATGGAGGATTGTGATCAAATTTTAACTCTAATGTAACAACACTACATCAGGTCAATTTTCCTGGTGATTGGACCAAATGAGACTATATCTTGGTCAGGGCCACCAAGTGTTGGAGGATTTTCAGTAAAAAATAAACACCATCTCGAGTATATTCATCACCTTTGTTTAATCCTTGGCCTAAAAGAGTATATTCACTAATATAATATGGACGAATATGGGAACTTATTTGTTTTTTTGTACAACAATGTCTGATCCGTATCCATGGAAATCGAATAAACATAATTAAATTCAAGAGTAATTTCTGAATTTTTAGCAACTGAAATTGGGAATATGATTAGAAATACTTTATTTGATACAACTCAGATTCAACTCGTTAATTATCATTCAATAGTCTGAAAGTTGTCCAATTGAATCAAATCCATCATTGGTAAGAAATTGATATTCATCTCGAGGTTTAGAATCAACGTTTTTAATAACAACTATATCGATTTCTTTAACAAATCCTTTATTTAAATCAACTACCCTTTGATGTTATTGGATTTTCGCATAGTGATTGAGCCAAAGAAGGAATTGACGATTTAATTGTATCAATCAGAGCACAAAACACAACGATTAATACTATTCCAAAAACGATCAGCAATGAATTGAACTTTAATATTTGCAAAAGAAATTTTTGAAATCTTCAACTCAAGATTGATTGAATCACGTCAATTTCCCATCCAAAAATAAATAAAAAAAAAGGCAGTCTTTTCAAACCACAAGTACTTTTTATATACAGGAATATCAATTTTGTTGTTCAGATAGCTGCTAATTATTTCCACTCTTCCTTGTCTTATTATTAAGACTACAATATAATTAACGTGCATTTAATCCTTAGTCTTTATCTATGGTGGCAATTCAGGTTTACCAATCCTTTCCCAGTTAATGTTAATTTTTCTCTTTCAAAATAATATCTACAATGATATACAATTATTTCTGTTCTGGTCCGTTTTCAAATATAGCTTCTCGGAGGATTATTTTAAAGTTTCATTACTACAATGATGTAGCTTGGTTGGGATATGAACTGTTTTTTACAATGACTTGACTACTGTCTATCTCCTATATTGATCCAAGATTGGGTACAGGAATGGATTCTGATAAACTATGCTAGTATCTTTCTATACGTAAACATATAAACTCTATATTTAGCTATTGGTTTACTAGAAGCATGGTTTCCTTAAACCATTTATTTAGGGAATAGTTAGATAATTTTTACTGCTATGGATACAGTTTAAATGAATGATGGTAGATCATACTTGTTTTGCAAGCAGAGAAGGGCCATTTACCCCATTGTTTGTTCAAAAATTCTGACCACCAATACATCATTAATGTTAGTCCAATTCCAATATTAATCGAGTTTATTGAGGAGATCCACCATTAATAGATTTTGAACTAAAACTGTAAATTGCAAGGTCTATTTTTCTGTGATTTTACTAGTTTGGTTGTAAAAAAAAAGAGTAAATACAGAGCGCCTAAATTCTTGCAACCAACTTCAAAATTCAACTCAAAATACACAATTGGTTTCCATTGAGTTTAAATTTACATTTGAAATAGTTGAAACTTATAGAATTGAATCAAATGAGCAGTGGTCCAACAAATTTAGGCCAGGGTTTCTGTCTAATCGATGATATTATCATTAACTCCAATGAGGAGACAATTGTACCAAATGCGTCTGATGATCTATTGAGAAACCTTGAAGTAGCCCAAAAGCGTGTGGTCCACCAAGTATATAACTCCTTAGCAAATAGTACTACTTACCAGGTAACAAATCCCATGCTTGTGACATTGGTTAAATTTGAACAACTTTACCTAAAAAGGAAGAATGGCCGATTGGTCGTAAGGAAGAAGGAATCAGTAAAGCATTGGGAATTGGTCAAAGGAATTGAAGTTAAAGGAACTAAGATTAATGTGAATGGAAACCAAGTGGTGGTATATCTCAGCACTAAACCACTCGGCCAAATCCCAGAAGACGATATTCAAATCTGGACAACTAGTTTCATATTAAAAGACAGCGTAAGAAATTTAAAATACAATAATAGATTAGCAGTTTTGAATTCTGAAATCACCCCCGAGACTCGAGAGTCTGCTGCTGATCAATACAAAACCATAATGCAAACATTTTACCTGCAACCAAACTCCGCTGCTCAAAATGATGACCATGATTCGGAACCACAAGAGATGTTCAAAGGTTTTTTTGGAATTCTTCTGTGCTGCTATGATGAAAGAGTGGAAATGGAAGATACTGAAGACATAAAACGCTATTATTTGAGGCTTATGTCTTCTCGTCCGGACGCATTCATGTTAACCCTTCTACTTTGGGTTTGCCGACCTGGTGAAACCTCTGGTGAAACTCCAACATTTATTGAACAAGCTTCGAGGAGAATTCGATTTATATATCGATTCTTATGGATGATTTTCTTTTCGGCAGAGCAAATGGGTCCGCAGACAACACTTGGGGAATTGGAAGACAGATACCGAGGTTGGAAGGTGTTGCATGTGGTCAACTGTCTTGTAAACCCCACTATCCAACCAAGATCAAGATCTCAAGCTGCTGCCACTGGGCGAACTGTGAGTCGGCCCATTTACTCTGATGATGGTACGCCTACTGAAGTTGCCGAAGTGACCGATCCAGTTGCTTCATCGAATGAGGTGATCTCACCAGCTAATGATGAATATTTTGACTTGAATCTGGGGATGCCCGACGATGAACATTATGACTACGACGATAATGAAAATCATCCTGTTGATGATACCTCACAAAGTCTACCTGATGAACGGGATTCTCAAGTTACCGTTCCGGATGCTACTACTGCTGCTGCTACTACTGGTGTTCCTGATGTTCCTGATGATGATGATGATGTTGTTGATGCTGCTCTTGGTGATGCTTCTGATGATGATGATGTTGTTGATGCTGCTCTTGGTGATGCTTCTGATGATGATGGTGTTCCTGATGTTCCTGATGATGATGATGATGATGTTGTTGTTGTTGATGCTGCTCTTGGTGATGCTTCTGATGATGATGTTGATGTTGATTCTGATGTTGCTCGCGGTGATGTTAATGTTAGGTATGATGATGATTCTGATGCCTCGATTGTTAGCTTTGGTGAACTTCAATTACAAGATTTAACATCCGAGACATTGGATAACTATTTTTTCAAGGAGGGACCTAAGAGTTACCCGTGCAGAAAATGTCCTAAAGTCAGCAAAAAGCCTGGTTGGGCACGTCGGCATGTCCTAAAACATTTGAGGGTTGAGCTATTGGAAGAGCTCATTGATACAAAAAAGAGTGCATTCTCTTCTCATACATGTAAGCAATGTGAATCACAGTTTACCCTGGAAAAAGGGTTATTAGAACATATCGCGGAGCAACATCCAGGGGTTTGTATGAAATGTGTTAGGAAGCGCAAAAACTTGATTTCTCATGCCGTCCATATACTTTTTGAGAAACATCGGCCACGGAATAATTAATAATATGTAGCTTATATATTTTTTTCCTGCTAGATTAATAGTGTATTCGGTTAACTTATTTATTTTTGAGAAAAAAATAGTGAAAATTTTAGATGCTACAGAATTATACATTGAACAACACTGAAGCAATGGACAATAACAGTTAATGTATATGGCGGCGCTAACTTTAATTAATCGCAGCTTCAAGGAATGAATTTTATGTTTCACCCGTCTGTTTGAAATTTCAAAATATGAACATGAGCTTTTGGATACCAAAAGTATTTTCAACAATACCGTAGATTTTGCATAGAACTAACAACAATTTAATGTTACAGTCTTTGTTTTTCCAAACCAGAGGGATATTTATTTGATACCAACATTTGAAAATTGCAAGGTCATTTTAATACCATGAGTTTGGATTACTTCGTGAAACATTGTATGTATTTTCTTAATACTGTACGTGACTTTCGGGTAGTAAAGTTTTTGATTTACCTTGCTGATACTTTGAACTTCGAAAATTTAAGAAAGTTCATGAGGCGAAACCGGTCTTCCCTGTATGATCAATTATGAAACTTATTCTATGTGAGAAGAATCAAATGCTTTGGGGCTTCGAACTTAAGTCTCCCGAAATCACCAATATATCGGAACTTGGTTCGGTGTTTTATAAACGTGAGAACCAAGAAACGATTTCAAACCTACAAGGAAAACTGAATGAAAAATTCTCACAATGCTCCTGAACTAGTCGGTCAGGAACCCTCCGGGGCTTGTAATTTCGCTAATTCAAGTATTGGAAACCTCTTAGAAGCAAAGAGTAGTCTTTCATTCAAGAGTAGCAATATCACGATAAACTACAGAAAATGGAATCTTGAGCTGTCATGAACCGAATTTTATAGGTCATTCCAAAGTACAAATGGTATGAATATTAACCGGAGAAACTTTGGTTATGGGTTTTTAGTCGTGAAAGGTTTATAACTCTAACGAATCTTCATCCTGGTTACACTACAAGTTTACTACTTTTGCTGACAGAAAAGTGCTCATCAAGATTCATCCCTGTTACGGAATGCCGGAGCAACTAGGGATTTCTTATCAGCATCCTTGGACCCCCTTAACTTGTCAGGCATATCAAAATTTTAGTTTAACTGTTATGCAAATGTACCCGAGGCTCATTACTTATTAAGCTTGAAAGATAATGGGATTCTAGGTCCAATTGGTGTAAATGTTTGGTAAGCTCTAAAATGGATTACAATAGTGACGAATATTTGGTCGGGTTTGTACGAAATTACTTGCCCCGGTTTCCTCAAGAAATCCTAAGACTAATCTACAAATTGGTTTCAGACTGGCACGTATACAATTTTCTTGCCTATCTCCCAGATGATAATATCCGATTGGCAACCTGTAGCTATCTTTACCCCGTGATTAGATTCTCGGAGCATAAAACTAGCAAAATGTTTAATTCTAGTGAAATAAGTGTTTTACGATTCATGGAGATGTTCCCAGAGTTTATTCCAAGACGACTTATTGTGGCCGACCTTGGTTTGGATCTGTTCAAGGAGTTATTCGAAAGATATTACGAGCGAATTTGTAAAATTGATCACCTAGAAATCGAGCAAATCGGTTGGCCAATTTCACCTACCCATTTGAACTATGTATTATCATTTACCAATTTGAAAAGGCTTGTATCGGATATAAAACTAAGCGACTCGGGATTGTTCTCCGATAAGTTCAGGAACCACCCCAATCTTGAAAACGTGGACTTGAGGTTCGATGAAGAGGAAACGGGGACCAATGAAGTCCCCAAGCCGAGACAAATTTTAATTTTCCCGAAAAGGTTGAAAAGGCTTTCTTTAAATGGAGAATTTGATATTCGACGTATGATGTTTCCGGTATCGCTCAAGCATCTTACATTGTGTCCGAACTTAAATCTTTACATGTCGTTGTTTCGAAAAAGATTACCCGCAGACTTAAGCGAGCTTGAATTATGCTATTGTAGTGTTACGGAGTTAATTGTCGATGATTTGCCAGATGGGTTACTTAGGTTGGATATCTCAAACAATAGTATTGAAGCCATTGGTGGAAAGCTATGGCCAGGTAATCTTCAAATATTGGATTTGCATGATGACGAACTAGATGACAGTGTACTAACACAAATGGTTGACACGATTGGATGGCCACCGATATTGAGAACTTTGGATATTCGAAGCAATTATTTTCAACTGCCAACTATCTTAAACATATTTCCTCCGACCATTAGATTTCTAGATATGTCCCATAATAGTTGGTTGTGGGATGAAACAACTGAAGTTAGATTTCCGGGTAGTTTGACCCAGTTGTTTCTAGATAATTGTGGGATCATGAATTTGCAATGTTTTCAATTCCCATCATCACTCCGGACCTTGCTGTTAGCCAGGAATAAAATTAGTGATATATTTTCATATGATGGATGGGAAAGGTTAATCAATTTGGATGCACTATATCTTTACGACAATTCAATATCCACGTTAGATTATTGGTTAATTCCCCCTAATCTAGTGGAATTGGATGTGTCAGACAACCCGATCAGAAATATTTCCCTGCACATTCCCTTGTTCAATCCGAAGTATAATTTCAATGTTGTCCAGTTGAGCTTGAGAGACTGCTACCTTGGTAAATTTGAAGTATATCACATCCCTCCAAGTTTGAAATGCCTAGACATTTCGTCTAATCGTTTAAGTCTGTTTATCTACATTGAAATATTTAGGCAGTTGGATTGTATAGACTTGTCGGGTAACGGTTTAGATCGAAATTTCTTTAAGCAAAACAATGCGAATAATATTTTAAATGGCTTCAGTGACCAATTTAATAGGAAAAGCGTCCTTTTCCGATATGCTAGGTTAAAAGCTTATAAGTGAAAGTTTGTTTTGGGTATTTGTGATGTAGAGAGTTTGTTTGGAATTAACCATTACGGAAGTTTAACTATGTATTTTTAAGCAACATTTATGTAAATTGTGAAAGAAGTAGTAGACGTCGATAAATAATCTTTGATTTCTTATTGCTGTACATTATCGATATCTACATATGAAGATCCTGCCTGTGAGTTATCATCAATTCGGATTATCTAACTGGAACAGGGATGATAGTAGCAGTAATGCTTGAGAGATGGAAGCTAAAAATGTGATCTATGCCGTTTCAGGAAGAAATGACATTTGTGACCGGAAGAGCGTTTAACAATTTCACAACAGCGGTGTTTCGAAAACATGGACTCTATGCCAAGAGGAACAATAAACTTTAAGGCAAAATATTGATCTTTCAAATTAGAAAATTATCCTGATTGCCCTCCTGACAAAAAACACCTACCGAAACAGGTGACAACTGTGTAAGTCTATCTCTGAAGTTGACATTGGCATATGAAACAGAAAGATGGAGTTGCAGTCATGTCGAATTTTCTTTCTTGTTTTTGAATAGTCAGAACCATGCAACGATTTGAAATCTACAAGGAAAACTTCCATAAATTCAAATTGACCACAATGATCCTAAATTATTCGATCGGGATCCCTCAGAGGCTTGTAAGTTTGACTGTATTCATTAAAGCATCGGAACCCGTTTGGAAGCGTCTTTCATTCCAAAACTATTGTTACATCACGATAAACTATCCCATACAGAAAATGGAATCTTGAGCTGTCATGAACCGTATTTTATAGGTCATTCCAAAGTGTAAATGGTATGAATATTAACCGGAGAGATTTTGGTTATGGGTTTTTAGTCGTGAAAGGTTTATAACTCTAACGAATCTTCATCCTGGTTACACTACAAGTTTACTACTTTTGCTGACAGAAAAGTGCTCATCAAGATTCATCCCTGTTACGGAATGCCGGAGCAACTAGGGATTTCTTATCAGCATCCTTGGACCCCCTTAACTTGTCAGGCATATCAAAATTTTAGTTTAACTGTTATGCAAATGTACCCGAGGCTCATTACTTATTAAGCTTGAAAGATAATGGGATTCTAGGTCCAATTGGTGTAAATGTTTGGTAAGCTCTAAAATGGATTACAATAGTGACGAATATTTGGTCGGGTTTGTACGAAATTACTTGCCCCGGTTTCCTCAAGAAATCCTATGACTATTCTACAAAATACGTTCAGGCTGGTACGTAGAGAATTTCGTTGCCTGTTTCCCAGATGATAATATCCGATTAGCTACATGTAGCTATCTTTACCCCGATATTACGTTCCTGGAGAATGAAAACAAGGGACCAACGCTTAATGGTAGTGACATGAAGGTTTTTCGATTCATGGATATGTTTCCAGGGTGACGGTTGTTGATGCGGAGAGTAAATTTGATAGAACCGGGATTACTCTCCAATAGGTTTATGAACCATCCTAATCTTGAAGTTGTTGAGTTGGTGTTCCAGCGAATGTAGAGGGACCGGAGACAAATGTTAATTTTTCCCAGGAGGTTGAAAAAGCTTAGTTTAATAGGAGAAGTCGAAACAAGTTACCTGCGAATTTAACTAGGCTTCAATTAACCGATAGTGTAGTTGCCGAGTTAATAGTTGATGTTTTGCCAGATGGTTTACCTAAGTCAGATGTCTCAAGAAATAGTATTAAAACGATTGCTGGAAGATCTTGGCCAAATGGTCTTCAAATATTAGATTTTAGTGATAATCTCCTTATGTGACAGTGCATTAACAAAAATGGTTGGCACGATCGGATGGCCACCAATATTGAGATCTTTGGATATTCGAAAGAATAGTTTTGAACTGCCAAGAATCCTAAGCCTCCTACCGGAGACCTTGAAATGGCTAAATATATCCGATAATAGTTGGTTGTGGGGTGAAACAACTGAAGTTGGATTTCCGGGTAGTTTGACTCTGTTGCTTCTAGACCATGAATTTGCAATGTTTTCAATTCCCATCATCACTCCGGACCTTGCTGTCAGCCAGGAATAAAATTAGTGATATATTTTCATATGATGGATAGGAAAGGTTAATCAATTTGGATACACTATGTCTTAAGAACAATTCAAGATCCACGTTAGATTATTGGTTAATCCCCCCCTAATCTAGTGGAATTGGGTGTGTCATTCAACCCCATCAGAAATATTTCCCTGCTCATTCCGTTATTTAACCCAAATTATAATTTCAATGTTGTCCTGTTGAAGTTGAGGGATTGTTGGATTACCAAATTTGAAGTACATCACATCCCTCCAAGTTTGAAAAGCCTATATCTTTCGTCTAATAGTTTAAGTCCGTTTACATACCTTGAAATATTTAGGCAGTTGGATCATTTATATTTGTCCCGTTACTATTCAATACGAACTGTCTCTACTAAGCAAAAGAAAGTGAATAATGTTATATTTGAGTAACTTTTACAGTCACCAATTGTATGGTATGATTAGAAACATGTACGTTTAATACATTCTAGGTTAGAAAAACTTTTCAAAGCTAAGCATTTGTTTTTGGGTACTTGTCATGTTGGAGTGTAGTGAGTTGGAACGCGAAGCTATCACTTTTGCATTGTCTTCATTTCTCATGCTTTGAGCTCTAAAAACTAAATTTGAATTTCTTGTACTTTTAGATTTTAACTAAACTTTTGTTAAAAATTCTTGCAAAAGATTGACAAAAATCTGTCAACTATGTTATTGCTTTAATTTGAACATTATCAAAGTAGATTAAGTTGTTAGTTAATACAATAGCTGTTTTATTCTGTACTATAAGTCATAATGACAAAGTTTCACAATTTGTCCTTTCTTGCTGCAAATTAAGAAGATCTCGCGCGGCGCCTTCCCAAAACAGACACAGCTAAAGTTGCATGATTTATATAAATTAAAACCAATGAAATAGATCTCCAAGTTAATGCATTATACATAACATTCTAAATTACTGTCTTTTTTAAAATGGAACGTCCACAACTTGCCGATACGTCATCCTCAGCAACATTAACTGAATTAGCACAACCTATACTACATTTACATCTAGATACCAGAAATCAGCCACCACAACCTCCACAACAACACTTGGTTACATGGGGTCAAGAAGTTATAGATAATGAGTCTTTAAATAGGAAAAAGACAAAAATATGCTGTATATTCCACCGCACCAGGGAGTTTGGTGAGAGTTCTAGTGATAGTTCGAGTGATTCCTCAAGTGATGAATCTGATGCTGAAAATGGTATAAACAATAATAACATACCTAGAGATGAAAATGAAAAGAAGAACTTGTCAAAGGATGAGAGCGATGAGACAGGGGATAAAGAATGCGAAGAACCTGAAATGTGTCCTCATCATCTTAAGAAATTACGAAAGGAACAAAGGAAGAACAAGAAAGTAAATGCATATGAAAAACAACCAAAATATTCAAACAAGTCAAAACTAGAAGAACCCGATTTATAGAGAAATAAAAGTGACAAAAAGAATCTAGCTCTGTGTATTGTATCTAACGTTAATGTCGCAATTTAACAGATTTTGCTAAATTAGACATATCTATATCTTGATTAAAAATTCCCACGGAATTTTCACTTTGATTATCATTATCATTAATATAAAAACAATTATGATATTCATCATTCCATATTTTCTGTAGCATTAAATCTTTATTTTCAATCGTAACTTCCTGTTCTTCCGGTTGTTGTTGATATCTATTACCAAATCTATTTATAAATCCCAATATCCCCGTATAACTAGTTATGATTTGTTTCTTGTTTGATTTAGTTTCATGAGATGAGAATCTTAATCTTATAGAAGTATATTGAGAAGTTATTGTTTCATTCTGAATTTTTAATTCATGTTGTGAAGAATGACCATTTGATGTTGGTTCCTGACGATCTCTGTCATATAATTGTTTATAATCTAATATTCTCTGTTGAGTTCTATTTAATCTTGTATTTCGATTATTGTTGTTGTTATTGGTATCTACGAAATTACCATGAAATTCATTAATTTCATCAATGATTTCATTTAAATTGATGGGCGGGATATTATCCTCGGGTGATTTCCACAGTTCAATTGTATATTGAGTTTCTGTAGTTTGTTCCTGTTCTTGTTCTTGTTCCAGTTCCAGTTCACTTGATTCAGATATTGACTTGGAATCTGGGTTTTCGTTCTTACTAGAAACCAAAGAAGTCATACCATCTTGAGCACGAATAATAAGTTTACTCATTTTCGTGTATAAATTATTAGACTGAGTCATTAGTGCTGGTTCCGGCTGCTGTTCTTCATCAGTTAACGCTTTGAATAAATTATCCGTACTATTAGGTATTGAATGATATTGAGGCAATTGTTTAGTATTATATTCATCCTTTATAATTGAAAATAAAGTATCCGACTGGGTTATACTATTCTTGGAATTAGGTCTACTAGGAACATCACCATGAAATGAATTCCATTGTTTGAATTGAGGTCGTGTTGGTCGTTGTTCATTATTATTATCCATAGGAATATTCTTGATATGTTCCGAAACCGATCTGCTGGCAAAACTAGATCGAGATTGACTTTTAATTAATGATTTTCTGTTATCAGTTGATTTTGAGCCCGGGGTAGAACTACCGTTGTTTGATCGAAGAGTTCTTGGTTGAGATTGTGATTTACGAGTATGAGCTCGGCCCCTATCATATTGTGAAAGATTTAATAATTCTGCATGTCTTGCATTTGTTGCCGGTTTATTTCTTGATTGTGGTGGAGGTAGTGTATCTGGTAATCTTTGAATCCGAATTTGACTCATTTTTTTCACATAGATGGGGTGTGGTGTGGTGTGATGTATGTATCTGTGGGTGTAGGTGTGAATGCCTATAGGAAAAATGGGGAGACGTTAAAATGATTTATAAAGTCAAGATCTAGCTAAATTTTAAAATATCTTGTACGTAAATCAAAGTAATTTAAAATGAACAATATATCAGGGTTAAACAATAGCGAAATCTCTTATCTAAATTACAACACAAAAGGATGAGACTAAATATTAATCGCACCAAAACAAAGGGAAGAAAAAAGGACAAGACATTTCGCTAAGAAAAATCTTCGATATGCGAATCAACTAAAAGTTAAAGTTTAACCTAAATACTTACTATTCTATCCCTAGTTGTTCCGCAATAGCTTTTCTTGTAACTTTTGTTGCACCACTTCGCTTTCACTTAATGGTGTTACTATGGATCAAACCAAATCAACTTTTCCATTAAATTAGCTCTGGCTCCTTCAATTAATAAAGCTTTTCTTGAATTAACCAATTCACTTAAATTACGTAATTTATGTTTATTTTTTAAAATTGTACCAACTTTATCCATGTTTTTTTTATTCATAATTGTTTCAAAAACTTCCGATAAATCCTCAACGGATTTATTTAAAAAATCTTGATTACCTTCAAATATAGTTGCAAAATTAGATTTACCTAAATAATACGCAAAACAATAAGTCCATTTCAAAACTTTCCTCCCATTTTGAAGTGACTTCATTGCCTGAGGTAAAAATTGTATATCATTCCAAGATAAATTTTCTTTACCTGTTTTCCGTAAATTTTCCATATACAACTTAGTAAAATTATCAATTTGTTCCAAAGTTTTCAAATCTCCCTTCATGGAATTTTCATGGATTGAAAATCGTTTATAAAAATGTAAATATCGTTCTAAACTTTGTTTACTTCGATTTTTACGTTGATCATCTTCTTCCCTATCATTTCTAAATTTATTACAAGAATAATAATCATTTCGATGATCAGTCCAATTCTTAAAACAAATCCAACAAAATTCATATTTACATTTTTTACAAGTCATATGATTACATCCACCATTTTTTTCAATGGCTGATTGACACTTGGGACATCCATGAGTATTTGCATCTATCCAATTGGCAGTTTCGGAATCATCATTACATTTTTTAATCCATTTTTTAACAAGCCAACAGGGACAAGGTAAATGATTTTCATAATTACATTCAAAACAAAATTCATGACCATCTCCACAACTTACAATGGGGACTTTACTAATATCAGTTGATTCCTTGATAGTAGCTTCTTCTTCGTCTCGGTCTTGTCGAACCAATTCAGCAAAATTATTACAATCAGTCGAAGGACACCATTTATACTGCAATTTAGAATAAATAATATCTTTAGCATTAGCCAATAGCAACGGATTCTCCTTGAGAATTTTATATTTAATTGGTTCATGTTCCCACATGGAATAAATCTCACCAATATCTCGATGGGGAATACTTAATTTACAATCTGGTTCCATACATGTAATTAACCCACCACTATTATTAATCAAAGAATTTGTAATATACAGATGATAACAGTTTAAACAATATCTATGACGACAATTTAATGAATAAACCCAAGTATTAGCATACTCTTCACAGCAAACAAAACATGTAAAATTTTCACGTTGTTGTAAAATATTGGTACCGCCCAATATGGGTAATCCACATTGTCTATATAATTTTTCTCGATTATCAAAATATTCATTCAAAACTTCTTCAGTTTCCCAACCTTTAACTTGCAACAACATTAATAATTCATCTTCACTACAATTTGTCAACATTCCATTCATCAATTTTTTCAATTTAACAAGCAATTTATTTTCAATAAATTCTTCAATTGTCCAAGGGTAATATAAAGTACCATTGATTCCAACTGTAGCTAAATCATCTAAATCACCATTATTAATATTACTTTGTGATACTGGGGTTGTGTTTGTATTTGACTCTAATTCAACTACATCTTCATCATCACTAAATGAAAAATCCGACGATTCGTCTGCATCAAAGAAGATTTCCTCCAGTTCGTCGTCTGACATTTGTACCGCAGTAATAGAAAATGCTAAAAATAAAAGTGTTAAATATGAAGAAAGGTATGCCTTTTTAAGTGGTGTAATAGTTTTTATGCAAGTTGCGTGGTGCGTGGGTAGTGTGCTCGGTGGCGTTGCTTGGTAGTGTTGAATCAGTATGTGGGTTAGTTGCGTAACTATATATTTATTAGTTCGCGCCTTCCCTTATCGCTCAAGTTGCCTTAGAAACAGCCCTATTTTTTCTGTTCGTTAAATTTAGGAAATTAAAAGGTGGTTTTTTTATTTGTAATGTTTAAAAAAAGGGAGGAGTAAACACCAATTAATACAATGTTAAGGAAATATCTAACTATGCAAATCTATAAATTTTTTTAAAATTTTAATTTCTTGTTGTTTTAAACAATTAATTATGTTTAAATGTTTACTAGGGATTTGCAGGTTGGTGTCAGGATAACTTTCAATTCTTTGTTGACACCAACTTGAAATTGTTTTATCATATAATGTCAACTCTTGTGTGGTATGATTTAAAACTAATTTAGAAATTCTCGGAATTAATTCTCGTTCTTTGGTAGTTGACAATAATTTATATTTAAACTGTGTGTTTTTTAAATCTAATAATTTTAATATGGCATATGTTTGAATTGTACATTCTCCAGTATGTTTAATTCGAATACTTAATGGCCAGGATTCAGGGTAGTCTTCTTTACAATTATCTACTTCACAATCTTCATCGTCACAATGTTCATCTTCACATGCATGTTCGTGTTCATGGTCATGTTGACTTTCAACTATTTGATTAATTAAATCATATCCTATTGTTTCTAACCATTCCAATCTATCTTCAATCTCTTTGCGTTTCTCAAAATTAACTTTGCTCTTTAAAAGTTTAGTATGTTTAAAAAATTGCACCGAGAGTATACATGTATCATTAATATTATCTTTTGTGATAAATCCATATTTTTGTAATAAATAACAATTTGCAAGTTCATTACCATAGGAGTTGAATATTTCAGTTGGTGAAGAGGTTGGTTCAGGACGACGGATTAATAAAACATCACAACATTTTGCACCATCGGAAAGTTCTTGTGCTAAATCGGACATTGCTCCGTTATCTACTACTTGTTGTTCCTCTTCTTCATCGGATGCAGTTGAAACTTCTTCCGGATCAAGATCAGTATCGACTTCTTCATTGAACATTTCTTGTTCAAGTTGATAAATATAATCCATAGTGAGTTCTTTAAGGTCTTCGGGTTCAGAATTATATTCTTCTTCCTCTCCATCCTCGATATTCCCCGTCGCTTCCTCCATGAGCTCCTCTTCCTCCAGGTCCTCCACCTCTTCATCCAGGTCCTCGTTGTGTATGACTTCTTCCTCCAGCTCACCTTCCGTGTCCCCCTCTTCCATGTCCTCTTCTTCTATATCTTCCACCTGGTCATGATCACATTCTCCTTCCCCACATACATCACACACATTAGCATCACAAACAAAATGAATATTTTCTCTCGCCTGAACAACTCCATTAATTAATTTTGGTTCAATATGATTAAAAATATCAGCACCAGGAACTAAACTTAATCCAAAATAATTATCAATTTCAAAAGCTCGTGAAATTATAGTTTGAATGAATTTCCCAAATTTAATTAATTTTGAATGATATTTGCTAATTATATCTTCTTTAGTGAAACTTTCATTGGGAATGTTAAACACGGGTGGAATCTCAATGAATTGTTTGTTTAAATTTGCAAATTGTAAACTTTCAATATAAAAATTGACCAAATCATTTGAATCCAACATATTTAACAAATCAATTTCCGTGTTTTTTAAATTTGTTTTATCAGATTCATCCCATAAACATATTGGAATTTCGGAATTTTCAATATCCATAGATTCAATATATTCAAACCAAGGTGAGTTGGTTTTGGAATGTTCATAAATAAAACTAATAACTAAGGAATATACCCCATGAGAAATATCGATTTCTGGATTACTAGGTTCATATTCTTCGAGTAAATTATATATAAATGAATTTTTGGGTGCTAATAAGTTAGTTTTCGGTATTCTAAGTAATATTGGATCAAATTCTTCTTTGGTAACATCGGGTTGATCTTGATAAAAAACACCTAATCCTCCAAATTTTGATTGTTTAATTATAAGATCTTCTCGCCAATGTGAATTCTTATCTAACCATCGCACGAGAGAATCTATTTTCGAATTAAAAGTACTTGACATTATACTTCCGAGTCTAAATGTATACTCTCATCGCCTAAATATTGTTCCAATATGCAGTCTTTTTTGATCTCGATTTACCCTAACCATTTTTTGTAAGTCCGGGTAATCATCATCAGAAAATTTTTTTTCGCTGGCTCGAGCTCTGTGCAGTACCGTTAAATTTTACTATAAATACTAGGTATTCCCCTGGTCTCCCTTTTTCTGAACCCCAATCATCAGTAGTGGTTATACTATATCTAATATATATAACTATTATTTTGAATAAAGGCTTAAAATAGCAAGTTTAGTTGTAGCATAGATGCTTATGATTATGGCTTGTTATCAAATTTCAATACCCAATAGCTAAGTATTCCTGATTGACCTTACTAACAATAAGGCCACAATCAATACTTCGTTTCGGTCTTTTAGAATACTTTACGGCATTTTACATGTGTTTATATCAAGTTCTGATGATTTACGGTACTGTTTCGACAGTATGATGATTATTCAGATGAAAGCATGGTGCTACATTTTATTACTATACGGTATACTAAAACCAATACTTGTAGAATGAGCTTTTCAATATTTCAGTATTCCTTTTCGGTTTCGTTTTCTTTTTGAATCGAGAATGTTTAACCTATATCTCTCCTTTCGAATTCACCAGGGTGTTCGAACTTTGAGTGAACGTATATCGCTTATTAAGGGTCGTGCACCATTTCGGCTTTTTAGGCAAAATTTTCTTTCCACAGGGCAAAAAAATTTGACAATTAAAAAGAATAAAACAGTAATCAACAGCTACTAGTCAACCTACAAGTAACTCTACACATATAATACATAATGGCTCATAGATTAATAGTGAATGTTGTTATGACAGGTGCATCCGTATTCGGGCGTGCCTTCACGGAAGCATATAAACAAGCAGCCAAGGCATCTGCAGCAACTGCATCATCAACTGGACCTACAAAGGCAAGTTCAACTGGAGGAATTTCCATTGAAGAATCTAAAAAAATTTTAAATCTTGAATCTGGTGAATTGAATTTAGATAAGGTTCAAGAGAATTATAATTATTTATTTGATGTTAATTCTAAGGAAAAGGGGAATTCGTTCTATTTACAGAGTAAAGTATATTATGCTATGGATACCCTAAAGAAAGAACTAGAGTATTTAGAAAAGAAAAAAGCGGCGGAGGCGACAAGTTAATTAGTGAGAAACTTACAACAATACGACGAACAAAAAAGAGGCCTGTACTACGAGAACTAGAAGAAAAAAATACTACATTAGGTTAAGTATATCTGCATGTTTCATATACTATTTGGATCTTCTGTTAACCGTTAACCGTTAGCATGACAACATCGACCTTTGTTTTGTTTTTAGCTTTAGTTGTAAAAATAATCATGAGATTTGTATATAGAAAATTTGAAATGAATGAAATAGATAAATGACTAGTGTATATTTAAACTTCTTGCAAGAGGGGTTGGGGTGTCTGTTCGTAATTCGCCCTAGCCGTTCGTACGAAAAACTTCACTCGTCGTACCGAATAAACGACCGTTTAGAGATTTTCTCTAACCAGACTTTTAATATGGAGAAAGAAAAAAAAAAACAGAAAATTGACAGCGACAAAAAACCTAAACAAAACAAGTATAAGAAATTTCGTAATTTTCTTGAATTTGTATATAAACGGTAAATCCAGAAATCAAGTGATTTTCATTTCGTACATCATCCAGTGTTATAAAAGTGTCTTGTGCTGTTTAAGAAAGGAATTAAATTAGATTTCGTGCTTTGGAACAAGAAAAGAAATGACTAATAAAGAGGAAGAGCAACTTCTCCAAGATGCTTCTACCTTACTTATGTTTGCCAATGTAGCCGCAAAACAACAAAATCAAACTAGTATACGACAACCATCACCGCCAGCTCAAGTCTCATATCCTCCGCAACAACCTCCCCAACAGCAGCAACTTCCACAACCACAGCCACAGCCCCACCGCAGCCCGATGGAATCTTATGCTCAGCCTGTATCTACTTCAGCCCACTATCAACAACAGCAAGCTATTCGTCAATCCATACGAGAATCACCCCCTACTCAACCTAATCAGTACCCGGTTCCTCATTACACATTCCCAATAATGTATACTGGACCTCGACCACATCCTCCACCCCCGCCATATGGAATTCCCCAACAGCAACAGCCACAACAACACTCTCCACAATTACAACATACTCAAATTGCTCAACCTCCAAGACAAGTAATTCGACCTCAACAAAACATATATTCCCAACCCCCAGAAGTTCAACAGAGAAGTCGTCATGAACAGGCAAAACTTGAGGTTCCTACTAGACAACAGCCAGCACCACCACCAGCTCCGCCTCATCGAAGCTCAATTAGTATATTAATGAATACCCCAGAACCCACAATTGAACCTCAAACTGAAATCAGGCAGACATCGGCCCCAGTAATACCACAAGAACAAATCCACCCACAACCACAATTACAAACGTTTATCCATACAAAATCAAAGTCTCACTCACCCATAATTCAAGTGAATTCAAATACTACTGGTACTATTGATCCAATTGCTGCTTCCCGAAAATCATTATCTCCTCCTTCCAAATTACCTAAACAAGGAAATTTTAAACAAACACATGAAAGATCTAAATCAACTCCGGATGCTCATGTTGAATTAAAATTCCGTCATTTACAAGTATCACCACCCAAGAATAAATTTGCGAGAGGAATAGATTTAGAGACTGGGGAGAGAAACAATACTAATGCTGTGATTGCGGCTGCGGCATTGACTGCTGCTGCTGATGTTCCACTTCCTTTAAAACATGTCGATGTGAAACGTAATACTACTTCGCCACCCAGCACAAAGTCGTCTTCTAGTACTCCTAGTTTGGTTACTGTGAAAGCTAAAGTGGTGAGACTTGAAGTTCCACCTAAAACAAACGATGATCAATTGACTGAACCTGAAATCGAGAAAACCGACGATGAAGAAAAAACGGAAGATGAAATAGGAAAACAACCAATCAAAACTTCTTCACCTCCAGCAGAAAAAGCTGATAAGTCGAGCTATAAAGCTCCTCCCTTATCTTCATATCAAGTTGATCCTGATTCCGGGTTAATTGGATGTATTTGTGGAATTGAAGATGATGATGGATTCACGATTCAATGTGATGTATGTTATAGATGGCAACATTGTTTATGTATGGGATTCCAATCAGCAGAAGAAGTTCCCGAGGATGAATATAAATGTTATTATTGTGATGAAACAAATTGGGGGAAATTTGATCCGGAATTATGTCGACTCCGTACTTTGACTAGATTGAATAATGATCGTATTATGTCACAAGACAAGCATCAGGATGAGTATTCTCTGGATTTACCGCAGGAGCAACAACCGCAACAAGTTGAACCACCACAAAACACAAGTGTCAAACGAAGACAATCTGGTCCTGAGAAACAAGCTGAGAAAAAGAAGAAATTAGAAGAAAAGAAAGAATCAACTGAAACAACACCAGTTCAACATGCTAAATCACCAAGTCAAGATCAAGAAGAAAAAGATCTTTCCTTACCAAATAAGGATAATGAACTTTTAGAAGATGGAATCACGGCTGAATCTTATCAATCAGTATATTACAAGCTTAAACAGAATGATTACAAGAAACAATCAATTAAGGAATTTATTGACAATATTGGTCATGATTTTTATCGAGAGTATTTAAATTTACCTAAAACGGAACAACAAAAGAAGTCGTTGAATAATGTAGAAATTATGACTTTCAATCAATTTAAAGCTTTAAAGATGAGTAAAATCATATTGCCTAATCACCGGAAATATCTTCAAGATCATCATAAATTATCGAAAAAGAAGAATTTCAACAAGTCAATAATTCAAGTTAAACCGTATTCTGATAATCAAAAACAAAAATTTAATGGAATTTCCCGATTGTCGTTGTTTATCAGTAGTAGCAATGGTACTCCTACTCCGGCTGTTTCTAACAGTGACTCGATTGTAATCCCTGAAAACACCCCTGTTATTGAGTATCTCGGGGAAGTTGATTTGTTTAAGAATTATAAAAACGATTCCGTAAATCAATATACTAATTGGGGAACTACCAAACCCAAAGTATTGAAAACGTCCATCCCCACAATTGAAGGACAATTAAATCTTGTAGTTGATTCAAGATTTGTTGGTAATGAAAGTCGATTTATCCGAAAATCATGTCCCTCATCAGCAAATTGTCGGATTCAACCAGTATATATCCCCGAGAAGAATACTTTCAAATTCATGGTTCTTACTTCAAAACCAATCATACTCAAGGCTGAAAGTCATGATGAAGAATTGAGATTACCTTGGGAATGGGATCCAGAACATCCAATTTCAAAATTATATCAGAATAATTATAATGAGAAATTTGAAAATTTAACCAATATTGAAAAATCGGCCTTGATTACATATATTGATAATATACTTAATTTTGTCGAATGTGGATGTACGACATTCAATAATCCTTCCACATGTGCAATTTTCAAGATTAAAAAGGCAACTTCATATTTATTACGATCGACGAGAAAGGCTAATTCAATAAGTAATGTCAATTTATTGAAATCTAAAGATGAGTTGATTTTACCTAAACCTTCCAAGGAATATGTATCTTGGGAAGACCGATTAATTAAACGTGATTTGGATTTACAAGCAAAGGTTTTAAATAGCCCGGAAGATACCTCAGATCAATCTGATAATTTGGAAGAGAAGAAAGATGTTGTTCTTAAACCGTCAATATTGTTTAAAGTACCGTTCAAACAACAATTGATTGCCAAGAGTAGGACCATTCCTGAAGTTAGTTCATTACCCACACCAAGACCCGAGGATATTGAAGATGAACTTAAAGATGAAGAAGAGCTTAAAGAAATCCCATTCCCTGTGGTTTCTGATGTGGTTATAAGTATAGATAAGAAAATTGAAGAAAATTTAAAGCCGATAGTAAAAGAAGTTGAAACTAAATCTTTACAAACATTAGTGCATGAACAAGATATATTAGATCCAAAAACTGAAGTTGAAATTATTCAAAAAGTTGTTGCAGCTGCTGTGGCTATTAACCCAATTCCCGAAGCTGTTGCTCCTGAGATTAAGGTTAATAGAGTGGCGGAATTTAAAGAAATTGATGAACCTCCCAAGATTGTTAAAAAGTTGTCATTTGCTGATTATAAAAAGAAAATGAAGTAGGAGTTGTGTGTGTGTGTTTTTTCTCTGGATTTGTATTATAATTAATAAAAAGTTTTACCTGAACTTTGTAGTGTATTGTGTAGCAGTAAACCTATACTCGATAGAGCCAACCTCAGCTCAGGAAAGTCGACTGATAGAGGAAGTATGTACAAGTTTCGTATAATTATTTACCCGTTAATTAATTATAAAATATATAAACAAAGAATAGAAATACAACCCCCAATTATAAAATTAAGAAAAATAGAGATAAGGTACTCGTTACTAAAACCAGTTAAACATAAACAAATACGCTTAACCAAGCTTCAACAACTAAAAGAAATGACTCGACTTTAAAAAATAACAAAAAAAATGATAGCTTAGCAAACTCGTAAAACAATCAGCAGGTGGAACTCACTTATGAATAGATATGTGTGTGTGTGTGTGATTTATAAGTGAATTCTACCTATTGTGATATCTTACAAACCTACTTTGTTTCTTCGAGAAACTGTCTGGTATCATCAGCATTAGCTTCTTCTTCAATGACTTGACCACCAAACTTTTGGTGTTTAACTTGACTAAATAATTCTTCCTTTTCAGCTGCAGTTAATTCAGACTTCTTCTTACCCTTGATATGATACATTGGATTCAATTGACGCATAGTTAAATTCTTCATAAATGGTAAATGGCCAGTTTTTTCTTCGAAAAGCATCAAGAGAATGACGGAAATCATAGCGATCCAATAAGCATTATATGAAATGACTGAACCATAAGTGGCGGAATTTTGCCATCCTAATAATGCATTAAAGATATCCCAACCATGATTGATTTCAGGATTACAACAATTAACATGCCATACGGATTTGGCAATATCATAAGAACCAGGACCAGACCCGTTTTCAGAAGCATCACCACCAGTCTTTTGATTAAATGTATGGTTTTCAAAACTCCAAACACCTCTCGAGAATAACCCAGCGGAAATCAAGTACAAGATACAGGTGGAAATAATCAAGAAAATTTGCATCGAGGCATTAGTACCGAAATAATATAATAATCCACCAACGGAAACACCGGCAATCAAACCAATAACCACGGGAAGTGGGAAAGATGAAGCCGGCTCATTAATACTGACACCTCCCACGAAAACCACGGCTTCTAAACCTTCTCTTAAAGTAGTAATGAATGGTAAAATAAACATGGCATACTTCTTAGCCCAATGACTAAAACGTAATCCAAGTTTCTTCTTATCAGTCTTGGGAGTCTTGACTAAAGCTTGAGCTAATTTAATTCTCCATTTTTCCTTCATCTTGTTAATTCGCAACATGGGGATACCCATGAATGAAATAATCACCGCAGCAATAATACAGAAAATACCTTCCCATAAATCTTCAGATTTCCCCCAAATATCTTTACCTAAACCATAAAAAGCACCAATGAAACCACCACCAATAATCAAACAAATAAGCACCCCAGACAACGCCCCAAACCAAACTTGTTTAACCAATTGCTTATATACTTTGGGGTCATTGCTTGCACCACCTAACCCTTGTTTCAAAAATGCTAAAAGAACCGAAACCACAATAATGGCTTCCAATGATTCTCTAAACACAATGAAGAAAACTTGCACGTTAAAGACGTTGGCCATTTTGTATTATATATCCTTTCTTACTTTTCTGCCTTGTGTAATTTGTTAAATCTTTCTTGTCGGAGTCGAGAGAGAAAAAAAATAGAAGAAAGAAATAATTGGGTTGAAAAAAGTAAAAACTCTTATTTCCTTACCTTTGACGTTAATAGAGATTAGATCTAGAGGAGAAAGAAAAATTGCAAGTGAAAACTTTTCAAGGAGGCTAAACAGGAGCATTTATACGGGTCAGCCCAGGGGGTTGTAGCGAAATAATGCAAAAAAAAATCAAACAAAAAAAACGTTATTTTTTAAAATGTGCCAAGAAAGTGTATCATCCATTGTGCAGCGCGGGTTAGCCTGGCCAGATAACTAATTTTGATTTTATTTTGTCTTGGAGGTTAATCTTAATTAAGGGAATTAGATAGTGTTCTCCCACATCAATCAATCAAGAGGTTGGCTGTATAAGACTACATTCAATCTCCTCGCTTGTGAACTGATGAAACAACGGAAGGGCGGATGATCCATCAGATGGAAAAGATAATAAGCATCATTTTATTTCGTAAAATTCACAAAACCGCCCACTTCAACTCTCATAACCTGTAAAAAACCCAAAACCAGATGTTTTTCTATTGATTCGTGGCCAATTACATCAAAACTTTTGCATAAATAATATTTATAACTTGTAAATTTGTAAGTTTTTTCAATATCATTTTCATCTAAAAAATATTCCTGATGAAATCCCGTGTCCGTTTTTAACAGGAATTCCGCACGGTAATTGGCTGAATTTAAATTATTTTATCCATTGTAAATCCGATGAGGGTTGAGAACAAGCCTTTCCAACGAATAATGGGTGAAGGAAGGTAATTAACTTTTGGCCAAGACCTGTCATAATCCAAGAAATCCGGTTGACAGGTCTAGAGTTACCTTGGCATTTTTGTTCCTGGAACCGCACTAGCGCTTATATTTTTAACTTATTTAATTTCTTGTCAGAATCCAAGAAATCCCCGTTGACAGGATTGTTAGTTAGGTTAGCTTGGCATTTTCGAATGTTCCGCTCTAGCGCTTATTTTTATTTTAGTAAATTTCTTGGCTGAAGTATGAGTACTAGCAAAATCATTTATTTTAATAACTATACAACTATAGAATTAGCTTCTTCGCTTATAATCGGCATGTCTTGGTTAGCTTCCGCTTCATCAGTTACAATCGGCATATCTTCTTCCAATACGTCCGCTTGTTCATCGGTTAGCACCAGTTCGTCTTTCAACCTCTGTTTTTCTTTATTCTTCTCATATTGTTCAGTAGCACTGGTAATAACCATACTAAATAAACTTCCAAACTTTTCAGCATTTAATTTTATTCTTGAATAAATATCATCTTGTAGCATCAGGACATGAACTAGCGAAACCAATTTAAGCGTATACACCGTCAACTCCTTCTCATACTTCCATACTCTTTCTGTCTTCTCTGAACTAGATTCACTAACATTTTCTTCATCAAACATACTTACTTCAACTTCCTGAGGTACTTCAATATAATCATCATAATTCACATCTTCGTGATCACTTCTATCCAAATCCACATTCAATTCATGCGCTAATCTAACTTCTTTAATTAAAAACAATTCCAATAATTCATCTTGGAAATCACGTCTAATTAATAACATTTGAAGATTATTATCATAAAATGATTGGAAATTTTCAAATTGATTGTCCTGGTTGAACTTAACATAGAAGATTCTAAAATAAAGCATTAAATCAATGTATTTTGTTGCTAATAATGTTTTCAAATCAACTAACGTATGATCTTTACATTCATATATCAATCGGATTAACTGGTTGACTAAGTCGACATAGCCATCAAATTCAGTTTCAACATCTTTATGGAATTGATTCTCAAGGGGTAATTCCATTAATTTTTCAAATTTCCAGGATAAAACAACCAAGATTAAATCAAATAGTTTTTGAATACTTTTTATGAAATCGGGGAGTTTTTGGATAAAGTTGTATTTCCATTCAGATATGATTATCGCAAGGTCAAGTTTCCGTAATACATCTTTGATTAATATTTCAGTCAAGTCGCCGATTCTTTCTAAATTGGAAATATTAATATGATTCCCAAGTTGTCTAATCTTCATTAATGCCGGAGATATCGCCGACATTTTCCGGATCAACAATCTTTGAACACTGAGTTCATCATTGATCATACTATCACCTTCACCAAATGTAAACTCATCCTCTTGTTGTATTATCGTATCACCGATTTCAACCACTAACTCCAGCAAAATATTCTGAACGTTTGCTCTACTTGTCGAAGTCAATGCATTAGTTTCAAACAACTTATGGAAATATTCTTCAAATTCATCAACTAAATCAGTCTCTTTGTAAAACTTCATGATTGAATCAGTTAAATTATCATACACGTCTGATCTATCTAATTTGGCAAACAAGTTGAATAAATTGATAGAATCCTTAGATTCAGAAATCAATTTTGTCCATATGGATAAAAATACCGAAAATAATTTAGGATCTTTCATCAGTTTGGTGTATAAATTAGGTAAATGATCAACCAATCTAACTAGTAAGTTTGAAGTTTCTTCTTCATCCTTGGTTGTTTTCACGGATGATAACATGTGAGTTAAGGAACCCTGGATGAATTGTAATAAGCAAACTCTGTCAGAATCAGTCAAATCAATAAATTGTCTAAATTCTTCTACTTCATCGTTCTCCTCCTCTTCTTCTTCTTCTTCTTCTTCTTCGGCTTGTTCTGACTTCACGAAACTAACCAGTGATATATCTGCTAAGAAATACCGAACCAAGAACTCCCAGTTTCCACTTGAAATATGACACAATGACGCATACAAATCAGCAATATTACCCTCAATCGACAAAGTCAATTCAATTAAACTCTTTATTTTCAAACACTCTTGTAATTCTAATTGATTACATTTATAAATCTCCATGAAAATAGTATACTTTTCCAATAATTCATTCACGCGTTTTTCATTCAATTCATGTACAAACCTTGCATATTCATTTTGTAACTTTGATAAATTCCCCTTGGATAAATTATCCATTTTAAAAGTCTTGATTATTGTAGTTACATCATCATCTTCCAAAAACCCCAATCTAAACAATTCCGAACAAATACCAAGTGAATAAATTCTCACTTGAGCATCCAGATCAATCTTACTCATTTTAATCAATTGCATCTTGAACTTTTCCGTGAAAAGTCGTAAGATAGGAGTGCTTGCCGCAAATGTCAAATGCTTGTATAATTTCAATAAAACTCGACAATTTTCCGTCCGGACTGACCCAATTGGATCTGATAATAACCAACCAAAATATTTCAAATATGTGTCTTTACAGAAATGTTCGGGATATATTGACATACATTCACTTAAATATTTCAAACACAGCAATCTGATTTGTGGGTCAGGGTCTCTATACCGTATCAGCACTACTATTCTCCCAATATCATCAAAGTATTCAATTATAGTGTCGCGTTGTTTTTCATAATTATGCACGGTGTTACTGACTGTAGTATATCTTGATTTATTTGAAGGTTTGATTTTATTCAATTGTTTTTTATGTTTTTCAAGATTTGAATCGATGTTTTTGATAATTCTACACAATTGTGCTTGAATTGAAAATATAGTTTCCGTGGCAGTAAACCTTAATGATCTGATTGTACTTGTAGTTAACGAAGTAATCCAAGTTAAGATATATTGCATCAATGGTGAAGCCAAAGATACTTCTTCATCCTCATCAGCGTCGTCCTTACTATACAACAATCCCTTGTCATGAGCAGTTTGAATAACTTTTTCAAAAAATTCCAACACATTACTTCTGAACGTTGTCACAGCTTTAAAGGGATATCTATGAGCATTTTGTTCACTGAATGCCATGGTCAATTCCGCCACTGTTTGAGCACAAGATTCCAAATTGACCAAATCATGAGGTTGGAATAAGTGAACTGAACCACAACATCTCAATAAAAGGTTGATCAACATAGTTATAGCTTCTTGAGTGTCATTCTCTTGATCTTCTTCATACGATTCAATCCATTCTAATACAATATCTGAAACTTCAACATTGGCGTGACTTAAACTCAGGTAGAGGTAATTCTCTTCTAGTTCGCTTTCTAAAGTTTCTAAAGATTGTCTGGTTTGTTTCTTTTGTCTTTTATTAGCGGGGCCTCGGGAAGGTTTCTGAGTTCTCTTTCTTGGTTTAGCAACCGGTTCTTGTTCTTGTTCGTAATCACTTTGTTCAGCATTGGAAGCTTCAGATTCGCTTTCACTACTGCTGAGATCTTTATAAGTCTTTGTGTTAGCTTTACTACGTGCCAGTCTTCTGACCATGTTGTGAATAGTAAGTCTTGTTTGTCTAGGGAAGTATAGTTGTAAAACAACAAACTTGCAAAAAAAATATAAACAAAACCAGACGCGTCGCATCAGTAGCAAATAATGTCGCAGGTAAAATGTCGTTCGACCGACATTTGAGTGGCACACGCAACAAAAGATTTTTCGTTGTTTAAATTTTCCCAATCAACAAAACTAGCAGCTTGAAAGAGAAATCCACAACAAGAGTAGCCCCATCCATCCATTTGCAACAGTTAAAGATGTCTTCTATGGAACCAGAAAGTACACCAGCTGTAGATACGCCACCTCGAGCAGTTACCGAAGAACCTATTGTCTCTTCCGTCGACGAAATCACCCCGGTTGCTTCTTCATTAGTGGGAGGTGAACCATCCATTGGAGCTAGTGCCGGTGTCCAATCACCTAAAATTGATATTGATGTTGAGAAATTAAAATTAGAATTCCAAGATCGGGCAAAGACATATTTGGCTGAACAAACTGCCCATGTTGTTATTCCTTCCTTTGCCAAGTGGTTTGATTTGAATGTTGTTCATCCAATTGAACAGAAATCTTTCCCTGATTTTTTCAATACTGATGGTAAAAATGTCTACAAAACGGGCCAATCTTATAAATATATTCGTGATTTTCTCGTCAATACATTCAGATTAAACCCTAAGGAATATTTAACCATCACGGCTGCCCGGAGGAATTTAGCTGGTGATGTGACTAATATAATTCGAGTTCATCAATTTTTGGAAAAATGGGGGATAATTAATTATCAAATTGATCCAAGATCTAAACCAAGTATTGTTGGTCCTCAATACACGGGACATTTCCAAATCACGTTGGATACTCCACAAGGATTGGTTCCGTATGTGCCTGAAAATTCTATCCTTATAAAGAGTGAAGGCGGAGAAACAAAAGAAAAAATAGAAACACCAGTAGCTGAAACTACTGAACCAGCTCAATCAGATAAACAATTGAATTTAAATTTGGAAATCAGACGAAACATTTTCGCCACTGGAGAAAAGAAGTCAAATTTCAAAACTAATAATCTTGTTCAATATGCTTGTAGTGTATGTGGTAAGGATACTACTGAAGTTAGGTATCATAATTTAAAAATTAAAACTTATACTTATAACCCAAGTTCCACGATAAATAACGCCAGTATATTATGTACACTTTGTTATGAACAAGGATTATTCCCTCTGAATTTCCAATCTTCCGATTTCATTCAATTGAAGAAGAATCAAGAATCGGAAGAATGGACTGAACAAGAAGTTTTATTATTATTAGAAGGAATTGAAATGTTTGGTACGTTTGATTTACCCAATGTTAATGGAAATATTAATGCCAATGCTAATCAACAATGGGAAAAAATTGCCGAACATATTGGAACTAAAACTAAAGAACAAAGTATTGTTAAATTCATTCAATTACCTATTGAAGATAAGTTTTTGACTAAGTTAATCAACGGTAAGCAACAAGATCACGTGGATGAAGTTATATCCAAGGAAACGTTAGTTTCAGAAGTAGTTAAGAAATTAATTGAAACTAAACCAGGACAAGATTTACTTGCGAATAATTCCAATCAAAATTTACAAGAATCAATTTTGGAAGAAGCAAATTTAATAAATCAAGTTATTGAATTAAGTTTAGAGAAATTTAATCTCAAATTAAATAAACTTGATAAATTACAAGAAAGTTTAATCAATATAGAAAATCAATTGAATTTAGAAAGAAAACAAGTGTTGATTGAAAGATGGGTTCAATTTGAAAAAATCCAAACTTTAAAACAACAACACCCAGAATTAAACAATATATTGGATGATTTAATCCAACCAGTAAGGGTGAACGAGATAAACAAATCTCTTAATCCAATCAAGAATTCGGAAAATAAAGATGATATGGAATTGGATGAAAGAGAAGCTCAAGCTATTGATGATCAGAAATTACCAATAAGTGTAAGTCAACCAAAAGCTTACCAATATTGGTCAGGCTAATATCCTTGTAACTTTATATAACTCTTCTACAGTTTTGTACATTATATATGAAAAATCATTATTCATTTGTCATAATACATATTTACGTGACTATTTATTTAGTTCTTCCTCGACTGTTCAGACGGGTAATCTTTAAGTTTTCCAATTTCTCATGCAGTGATAAAGCACTAGCACTAACGCTCTGTGGAATCTTCCCCGAACTTTCCTTGGTATATAACAACGGCACGGCATTAGGGAGGAATTCCCCACCCACACTAGGGAACGTCTCTTCATTTACATTCATGATCGTGGCCTTTTGATTAGGTATAGCATTCAAAGTCACTTCACTACTATTCTTATTCGCATAGAAATCATCTGGTTTATCAAGCACAGGAACGTCAGATTGAGATTTATTTACTTTTTGGAAATTCTTAATCCTGGCCGCTTGTTTTAAATTCATGATTGAACCGGAAGAAATAACTTTCGGGATCGTTCCTATTCCATTGATGGTGGACGATATACTTTGATTAGTCAATGTACTTCCTGTTTTAATACTCGTGGATAATATATCTCTTATTTGTTTTGAAGAATCGAGTACTTGTGAGGGACTTAAACTTCGAAGCGTATATTTATCAGATAACGCACTTGCCGTACTACATGGATCAGCAGCCGTTGAATTTGTATTACCTGCCTTGTCTTGGCAACGTTTATAACAATCAACAAACTTCTTTCGATATTCCCGGGATGAATCTTGTCTAAACACCCGTATCAACCCATACTGATCTGTAGTAACCACTATATGTCCCGTACGCAAGTCAGGATCATCAGATTTATCCTTATGCGTAGGTTTACCTTCACCCTGCTGAGCTGTACTTTCAAACACACATCTCTCTCCTCGTCTCTCCAAATCAAATATTATATCGTCGGAAGATTGAAGAATCTTCTTGGTGTTTTCCGGAGCAAATATCGCAACATTACATTTAGAATGATGAGCATGAAAACATGAATAACTATTATTCTCATTCGCGATAAACTCATTCTTTTGATCATCTTCTAATAGTTTCCTAATATGACTGGGGATAATCTTATGCATCTTGGCATGGAACCCCGTAACGTGTTGGGTACCATCAATGACAAAATCAGCTAGTGATTGTTTTAACTTGTTGTTTATTATACTTCCGTTGTTTTCCCAGATATAACAATAATGATCCTCGGACCCGGAAATAATACACCTCCCATCTTCAGAACTTGATGCTTGAATCGACGAGGACGTGTTGGTTAAACCTTTGAATCGGGTGATTAGTTTCTTCAGAGCGGTACTTATCATCCGGATTTTGGAATCATTTGTCGTGATTAATACCGTCCATTTACTAAGTTCATTACTCTTATCTGGTCCTTCTATATAGAAGGGATTTTCAAATACTTTAATCCCGGTAATTTTATTCCCAGATTTTGTATTGAACGCATTAACCAACGATTTTTCTTTGACTTCAAACCGTTTCAAGACAAACAACCCTTTGGTTTCCATTACGAAAACCGACCCATTGAATCCACCCACAATGCATAGATTCCCATCAGGTGCAAACTCAAGCGCCGTGATTAATACATCCTCGCCTAAATTCCTAGTATAAGAAACACACTTCTCTAGAATCGACCAAAGTCTAACCTGATTATCCAAGGACCCACTCAAGAAGAATCGATCATCAAAAGGGTGGAACTTAACCGTGGTTACGAAATCTTCATGTTGGAAAACTTGTAAACATTTACTTCGATCTACATGCCATAATCTTGCTGTTTTATCCATACTTCCCGAAATCAAGAAATTATTCTTACTCCAAGTTAACGACAAGATGCTTTTAGTATGTCCTTTGAATACTCTAATTGGCAGTTGATGGAACACAGGGGCAGAATGGAACACGGGATCACGTTTGTTACTTCTCGCGGGGATCCCCTCCAGTTTCATTTTATGAGCATATTCAAGTCTTCCCAATGGTGAAGAAATCACCTTCCAGATTTTAATAACTGAATCTCGTCCAGCAGCAGCTAAATATTTCCCATCTTTACTGAATTCAATTACAAATATTTCATTATTCAGGTTTTGAAGTGATTCTCCTTCAGGTACTAACTCTTCATCAATCGATCCGAGTTCTTCTTCTTCTTCGGGTATATCTCCACCATTCGCCGGATCCCGGTCCAAGATGTTCAATTCCTGAGCTAGAAACAAATTATTAACCACTCTTGGACTTTGTCGGTGTCTCTTTGAAACTTTCACATACTTCGGACTTATAAATGATTCATAAGTCAATCCTGACCAAGGAGGTTCTTCATCAGGATTCCACCATTTCTTGGGGAAATAATTCTCAATATTAGGTAATTGAACTGGTTCGCTAGCTAAATGGTTCTCAAATGATAAATTTTGAATCGATTTATTAAATGTAGGCACACCACCAGCAACTGATTGACCAAACGACCCCACCAGAGATTCGTCCGTGGTACCACTGAGAATGGTACTCGACTCCATTTCGTCCTCATTATATAAACTAAACTCATCATTATCGACATAACTATACCTGTTGCCGGTCAGATTACTTCGACCACGATTGGTGGATTTACTTCGTACAACCATAAGGTTTCGATTACTCTTTTTGGTTCGGGTACTAGAAGCGGAATCTCCCGTAGAGTGTTGAGACAAACCTCGCGATGGAAGTTTCTTGCCATTCTTTCTCCCTATTAGTTTATTAAAGAATCCTCGTTTCGAAGCAGTTGGTGAGGGGGAACGAGGGGGTATTAATTCTTCTGTAGCCATATTTACCGGAATATCAAACAACCGTTTCTTCGCCTTGTAATTGTTTAATGAGGCTAGGTGACACCTAGGAATAATGCAAAAATAGTAAATAAAGTTTTAAAAGGCTAGAACCCCCAAGGCGGTGAAGTGAATTGTAAATGTGAAATTCAGGTCACAAGCCACAAGATTTTTTAGCTGCCGCTTATATACTACGGGGTTGGTGGGCCGCGTATCCCGCGATCCATAATCCCCCACTCTCTGCCCATCGAACATTTTTTTTACAGCCGAACAATAGCCAACGAACAAAGCAAGAGAACAAGACTAAGAAAACGATTAAGAAAACTTTGATATATAATTTATAAAACTAATATACACACTAAATGAAGCTGGTAAAATATTCTAAGTTGGCTTCTTCTTTTTAGACCATTCTAATCTTAAAATCAAAGAATGATAACCTTTACCATTAAACAAGTCCAATGCCTTTTGGGCAATTTCTTCCGTGGCAAATGAAACATATGCAAATCCTCTAGAATCACCAGTTTCTCTGTTTCTAACCACAGTTACTCGTTCTAACGGTCCGAATCTGGCAAATAATTCATTTCTCAACATATCTTCATCAACAAATGTATTCAATTGAGAAACCTTCAATGTAGTTGAATCATCTCTGGCTTCTCTTGTAGGTATATTACCATTAGCATCGGCTCTCATATGTCTTGGCACATATCTACCACCACCAGTGCCAGCAGAAGCACCAGCTTCATTTGGTTGTTCAGTAGTATCTGGAGAAGCAGTACCGGCAGCAGCACCCAAAGTATCTTTGAAAGGACATTTAGAAGTGTAATGGTCACCACCACAAGTTCTACACTTGATGGTTTGAACAACATGAGCTCTAGATTGGGCCTTTTCGGAAGCTTCATCCTTTTCAGCTTGTTTCCAAGCAAGACCTAATTTTAATTCAACTTTTTCACCAAGTTGTGTAGTACTAGTATCTGGACCAGGAGGGGAATTCCTTTCCTTACCATATTTGTGCCAGTTCTTACGTTGAGCGATTAATGGATGAACTTTTTCTTGTACTTTAACTTCTCTTATCCTTTGAGTTACTTTAACTTTTTTACCATCTTGGTTTGTTCTAAATGTAATTACAGTCTTGGTTCCATCTGGGTTTGTTATAACATCTGCTGGTGCTGAGAATTCATCACCGGCATCTGCCCATGATTCTGAAACTGTAGCCATCTTGGGTAGTGTTATATTAATAAGCGATGTACAATGTAAGCACCTTTAAATGTGACTGGAAAATTTTTTTGGTCTGTGGGAATTTTTTGAATATGGCACGACCACTAATATGAACAATGACTACTAGTACTTTGATTAGATGTTATAAAGTGGAAAATAATCATACGACTACTTGCTAGTGCTGGGTATTGCGTTTATAAAATTTACTTCGATAACTCTACAGAAAGACTGGTTTGCATTGGAAATCTTCACTAGGAATAATTTGAATTTGGGGTAAAGTCGATGTTTGGTTGTACGGCTGCTCAAAGATAAGATGCCTCAAACTGTCTATATATTACTAAAATATAGCTAATCTATAGGTTCAATAACTTATTGAGCTCCTCTGCTATTGCCCTTCTATATACTTGTTCATGCTCGCCAAAATTTCCAAATTTTACTGTAACAGGTTGTCCTCTAGAAATAAGATAGTCGACAAATAGTTGAGTTTGTTTACAAGACAATAACTCATCTTGTAACGAATGAATAACTATCAATTGAGTTTTATCGTTGATAAATTCAAAGTTTTCTGATATATCAGGATACGAGATCTGGGTGGATCCCATAATAGCTTGGTCCGAAGTAAATGCTTCATTAACAAAGAATGAATATGAAGGATACTCCCTTAATAGTTCAACTACATCATAAATACCATCAAGAAAGACCATATTATCGAATTTCATATTGATACTTTTCTCCACCTCGTCTGGAATTGGTAGTTTTAGATTCATGAATCCAGTTCTGAGTATTTCTTGGTAATTAAGTAATTGAAGCATAAGGGTGGCACCTACTGAGTGTCCAACCACCAGAACTTGCTCAATCTTACCATTACAGAATTCTTCAATCTTATTTAAACCAGCTAATACATCAACTAAATGAAACGGATGTTTGATTTCAGGTGATAATCGATAATTAATACTGAAAAAATTACAAGTCTCCCGAAGTCCAAGATCTAATTTCGTTTGAATAAGTTCTTGGAAATCATCATAGGTATTATAGGGATCTCTCCATCCACCTCCATGAATATAAATCACGGTTTTCTTGTTTGAATCGTCATAATTGAAAACTTTAACCTTTTGTAAAGGGTGATCTCCATAACTTAGGAGTTTCGACATTTAGTCAATTTCTAAGCTTCAACCCGCACTTACTTACAAAACTACAAGTATTTCCAGAAGTTTTGTCAAAAAAATGCAAAAAACTCTATTTATAAGTCTATGCTATATACAGGATCTATCAAACCACATGCACCCCCATATACATTGGGCCCTCAAAAATTCATTAAACTCGTTAAAATTGTCATTATTGCATCGTAAAATTTGAACATATTACACATATAACGTGTCTTGTTTCAACATTAACTATAACATTGACGTAATCTCTTCACAATATAAATTGACACACGCTTTTTAGAAAAAATTCACACTGCTCCACAAAGACGAAAGGATATAAAAAAAGTACACATGAACACGAACAAACAGGGATATGTTTGTTTTAAATAAGATTCTTTTAAAAACATTTTTTTTAAACAATAGATTTCAAAAATTATTCTTTTTTTGTCAATTGATCTGATTTTTCCAAAAAACTTTACAATAATACACATATTCTTTCAATAAAAGATACACTAAAACATAAAAAACTGGACTCTGTTAGAATAATAAAGGTAAAACCCACATTCCTGTGTCTGCTTTACTCTGCCCTTCAACTAAACAATCAATACACATCAATTCGTAGAACCAAGGGGAGGATTGGATTCAAGTAAAAATTTCTTAGAAACGAGTTGGAGATCTTTCACGAACATATGAATCTCTTTCTTCTCTACGGAAATCTCCACGGTCATCACCTCTATCATATCCACCACGACCGCCTCTGAATCCACCACGACCACCTCTGAATCCACCATCATATCCACCACGACCACCTCTGTATCCACCACGGTCAAAACCACGATCATAACCACCACGACCACCTCTGAATCCACCACGATCGTATCCACCACGACCACCTCTGAATCCACCACGGTCAAAACCACGATCGAAACCACGGTCGTAACCACCACGGCCACCTCTAAAGCCACCGCGACCGCCTCTGAATCCACCTCTTCTTGGTGGAGGTGGGACAAATGGAGAAGTATCTTCTTCGGCACCAACAACAACACCTCTGAATTCAGCTTTATCCAACAATGGAATAGCCTTTTCTAATTCTTCACCAGAATTGAATTCTAAAGCACCAACAATTTCATTAGTATCGTAATTTCTAAACACTTTAACATAACTTGGTTCACAATCAGTTTTATCTCTAACGAAATCCTTAATATCTTGCCAAGCAGTACCATCTTCTAAATTAGTAAGCTTAACACGGTATTTACCTCTAGTATCTTCTCTTCTTTCCTTAGCAAATTCAACCAATAATCTTTGACCATCGAATTCACTATCGTTTAAAGTTTCAACGGCTCTAGCAGCATCATCTTCATTTTCAAATCTAACAAAAGCAAATCCTCTCATAAGTTGAACATCAACAACTGGACCAGCTGGAGCGAAATGATCTTCTATTTGTTCTCTAGGAACATCAAAACCTATTGGTCTAACAAATAATTGACTTGATGGTTCTGAACCTTGTGGAGCTGGGGGATGATCTTCCATGATTGATTTGTATACGTGTTCTATATCTAAGGAAAAAGTACCTCTTCTCAATTTAAGTTTTGGGAAAAGTTTTCGTTTTTATTTTTTCCAACTTTTTCCACATGTGGCAAAACTTGGTGGAGAGTACACGTCCTTTGAAATTTCCTGTGTATAAATAAACAAAGAGTTGCCAAACAATAAGAAAGCATTCCAGATGTTCTGCAGACCAACATAGATTAAAGGAAGATATATATTACCAAATAGATTTACACTTTACTATATATAAAAATAAACAAAACACAAAAAAAAAACAGAAAATTAAAAGGGAGTGTGTGTTGACGGTCAATAATGAAGAACAATTAAAATAAAACAAAATAAAGTGAAATAAACAATTCAAGGTAATAATTTATTAAAGAATCCATTCATACAGCAAGTTTAGTGGTATATTAACCTAAAATTGTAATTAGATTAAATATGTCGTGATAAATTGTCTAAGTACACAAATCAAACGACTTTGTAGATTTGTTTTCTATTCGATTCACTTGTTTGTGAATAAATGTAGTGGAAGTAAATGAAAAAATAGGGTGAAAATCTAAGAAAAGACCTTCTTTAAGAATCTTCTGAATGATCCCTTCTTCTTTTCTTCCTCCTTCTTGGCAGAACCAGTAGCAACGGTCTTCTTAGCTGCGGCATCAGCCTTATTATCTGCAGCCTTGGCAGCGTCTTTAGCAGCACCTTTAGCATCAGATACACCATTTGAGGCAGCAGCTAATTTTGCCTTTTGTTCTTCAGTTGGTTCAACTTCTTCAAGAGTATGACCAGCTGCAATTGCAGCTGCAATTGCATCCTTGTCACCTTCAGCAATTATAACTTCTTCTTCCTCTTCTACCTTTTTGCCTACTGGTGATGCATCAACTTCTTTTTCTTCAGCTGGTTCAGAAGCCTTAGGATCCAAGGTCTTGATTTGTTCACCAGCAGCTTCCTTGGTCTCTTGGGTTACTTGCTTGACTTCTGTGGTAGCTTCTGGTGTATCAATAAGAGCTTCCTTGACTTCTTGGGTTACTTGTTTGCCTCCCTCTGGTGTGGCGACAACAGCTTCTTTGGTTACTTCCTTGGCTTCTCCGCTAACATCTGGTGCAGCGACAGCAGCTTCCTTGGTTACTTCCTTGACTTCTCCACTAACATCTGGTGTATCCACAACAGCTTCCTTGGTTACTTGCTTGGCTTCTCCACTAACATCTGGTGTATCAACAACAGCTTCCTTGGTTTCTTGCTTGACTTCTGCACTAACATCTGGTGTATCAACAACAGCTTCCTTAGTTTCTTCAGTTACCTCCTTGACTCCTTCAGCAGCTACTGGTGCAGCGACTGCTGCAGCTGCGGCAGATTCAAGTGGGACAGAAGCTTCAGGAGTTTGTTCCTTTTCGGTGTCATCTTCGGTTGTGGATGCTTCACCAGCACCACCATCAGTAGCCTTCTTCTTCTTCTTGGCCTTATATTGAGTTCTCTTAACCTTCTTCTTTAACTTCTTTCTTTCTTCAGCAGTTAAATTAGAAGTGTCTGCAGATTCTTCTTCCTGGTTCAAAGTAGCAGGATCGACATCTCTAACGTCATTAAATGCAGCTAAAGCTTCTGGTTGGGTTGGAATTTGGATTCCTGGTTCACCAGTAACAGAAACTTGCTTCAATTCTTCCTTTGGCATAACGGTGGTAGATAACCCAGATTCTGGTATAACGGATTTAGCATGTGTCAGAAGTGCGTTTAAGTCCGAAGCATATAAAACATTGTTTTCAATTCCGGATTCATCCTTGGTGATTTGTTCGCCTTGGGATGCTTGCCATACACCATCTACAACATACTTGTACAAAATTGGTTCTTCTGAACCAACTAATGGAACTTCCAACAGGAAAGAACCATCGGCTTGTTTAACTAATGGAATGTTTTCTGACCAGTTAACAAACGAACCGGTAACAACGACATCTTCTGGTCCTGCTGGCCTATTAATATTGTTGTTAGTAATTTAGCTTTTATATAGATATATCGTGGTTAAATATGCGCAAGTTTTGTCTTAAGCTGTGGTGATAGCTTTTGCGGAGGGGATGGGGAGCCATTATCACACAAAAAAAATTAAGGGTGAATTCCTGCACGCCGTCATCCTGTGCATATACTATATGCAGAATTAATGTTTACCTAAAACAAATATCTAGCATAATTAGATATGCTGATAGTATCAATTCCTACGTATGCCGTCTCGGGCATACAGTTTAACTCTCGTGATGGCTTTTTCTTCCCTCCAATCCGTACAATTTTCCATGCAAAAAAAAAAGACAAAGGATAACCCAATGTGTGAGAGTGTCACACTTTTTTTGCTATTTTTGCGCTTTATCCCCGAGGTGACTCAATTGAACATACCATTTAAAAGTGTAATTTGTTGACATTATGAGGTGTGGTAGTAGTAGTACAGTGATCAATTAGTGAACTATGAGTGCTATAACTTGAGCAAATATAGTAATGTCCTTCAATTTAAACAAGAAGGGAAAAAGAAAGAAATGCTTTAAGAGGGAAAAAAATTTTGTTAGACGAAAAAAACCCACAAGCATAAAAGGTTTCTATAAATATTAAAAAATAAGAATGAACCAAAAAAATGTGTGTGGACAAGTTTCAGATTCTACGCCTCTCAAAAAAAAACAAAGGATTCTTCTAAATGGAAAAACAATATGAGTGGCCTGCATATAGAAGCTCGGTTCATTTCCCGAATATGAACAAGAACACTCCCAACTAGGAAATACTTAGCCAGCAAATTTTATAGCGGTTTCTCAATTGACACATAACCTGAAATATCTTTTTATAAAATGCATTTATAGAATAATAGGACAGCATCTAATTAACTATTACCGAAATAAATATCTCTAGATATGTAAACAAACACGTAGAAGAATATAAAGTTTATAGTAATAACCGCTAACGTTAAGCGCTAACGCATCTTTTTTTAATCTATTACCGCATTAAGTTAAGATCTATCGCTATCGTCTGGGAAATCATTATAGGTATTACCCTGATTCTCGTAACTTGTACTGATTTCCATTACTGGACGTTTTGGTCTTTGGTCGTCACCAAAGTAACTCAACAAAATTGGAAGCAAACAAAGTGAATGAGTTGCCGCAATTATAATCAATGCAAACCACATTCTAAAATAATAAATTTCAAATATCTTCGATCTAGTAAATGCCAATACTGAAATACCAATAAATTTAGTTAATGTAATACCAGCAATCATTGAACCTCCCACGGTTGCAAGGGCATTATATGCCTTAATATTTCTAATATTTTCCGATAATCCATATAGACTGGATGTAGTAGTTGTATCGACTGCCATAAAGTTATTATATAGCGTTTCATCATTTTCTTCGTTAAATATTGATACTTTACTATCACAATAAGCTCTAGTCAAATGAATAGTGAATTCAACGGCTAAACCCGCACAAATTATTAAATTCACTAAACTAACTGCGTTTAACGATACTCCCCAAATTGCAAGAACTCCACCAATATTTATCAATATTGAAATAATTGTAATTGTCATTACGGTTGCGGATTTAACTGAACCCAATAATACCGAACTAACTAGCCAAATAATCACCATTGCCGCACCCAATAAACCAAATGTTAACTCTAAGATTGTATGATATTGTACAAAGAAAATGTAGAATGGTGACCAAACAAATAAATCTAAATCTTTAATAAATGATTTGATTTCATCAACTATTCTTATTGCATGACCATAGGCATGTATAAAATCGTCTTGTGATCTCAAGGCAACATGTGAAGTCCGGAAATAACTTGCAGTAATTCCAGATTCATTGCGAGAGATGGTATTTCCATAGGGGGCTTTACCACCCAATGGACATGGATCACTAGGTTCTTGAATCCATTGATTAAAGTAAAACATAAAATCATCACTCTCGGGGAACCCAGCCATACTTGCATCATAAGGAGGATTATGATCAAGATAACATGATTGACATTGACGCTCAGGAGCATATGGTGAACAAAATTCACCATGTTCTTCAAACACTGAACTCTTTTTAAATCTACAACATTGATCTAAATCAGGATTCAACCAACTTAAGAAATCATCTAACCAACTAGTTGTAGGCTCAGCTATCATTGACTTCTTAGGTCTCTTGAACTCTTGTTCAAGAATATTTGATAACGAATATTCATTACATGTGGAGAATCGACCACATATTTTCTGTTGATTCCTTCTACTAGTAACATCCAAATCTTTAATCACAAAGAACATAGGTGGACCAGCATTGAAATGTTCATACACTGAATTGAAATAATTAATCAAGTATGAATCCGAGGGAATAGCTACTCTTTGGTCAAGTCCAAATTTAATTTCCGGGAATAAACTCAAAGATATACCCAACCATAATACAAAAAATGTCAAAATCTTGGGTTTGGCGGTTTTTGCCAATATAACCGGAGCATAATGTTTACTAACCCAATGAGAAAAATTATATTCCAAATGTTTAACATGACCGGTTTCTTCATCATCGTCATCCAGGATATGGTCTGTTTCATCTATTTCGTCTAAACTTACTGGTGCAATTGTAATCCAAGGAGCACAATCGACTCTATTCTCTTCTAATCTTCTTTGATCTAAAGTAAGCAATCCAATAAAACAAGTCATTTGTAGAATGAAATTGATTAGTATGGCACCAGCACTATAAAAGGCAAAGTTCTTCACGGCGGGCATATCAACGGCAGTTGCCAATAAAAACATAGAAACTTGTAAAATGGCACTTATAAAACATGACGGTCCAATACATCCCAATGCCAGGGAAATCCTTTGTTCAAGTGGTAAATCGGGTGAGTATTCTGTGGCAATATGAAGTTCATGGACAATTAAAAAAATATTATCAATACCAATTGCTAAAATTAAAAATGGGATAACTTCAGCTATAATCAAAGTTGATTTTAATCCAATTAAAGAAAAGAATCCAACTGATGCCGTGACTGATAATAGAATTATAAGTATCCCAGATAATCCCAACATAAACCTAGTTTTAACCAATGAATAGATATTAGTATTTGGTAATTTCCCACCCAAGGCAAGCGAAGCATATATAAACATAACCAAATATGAAACTACGATAATTCTTATATCGGTGTTTGTAGATTTATTCAATTCTTCAGTCAATGATACTTCAGTACTGAAAGCAATGTTTACATTTGGATTATTTAATTGTAAATCTTGAACCCATTTTTGAAACAGATGTTCATAGTTGATTATATCATTGGTGAATTTTGTATCAGTTGAATTACTATTAATTAAAACCGTGACTGTGAACGCCTTGGCTTTGGAAATATCATTATTATCAAATAATAAGTTAGGTTTCAATGGTTGTTCAAATGATGGTAAACAATTAACTGGAGAATCGATACAATTCTGTAATTTGTCTTGCCAATTATTTTCATTTATAGAATTTATATCTCCGTAAAAATATTGAGGAAATGATTCAATCGCACATGCTTCATCGAGTGGTTTAAAACAAATGTCTGATAGTGAAACGTTTTCATTTATCTTATTTAATTCAAGTTCCTTGGCAAACCACCATTGAATTATTTCCCAGTTTAAAATAGGCTCGTCGGTTTTAGAACTTATAATAATCTGTTCAATTCTAAACCATTCACCGAAATTTGATTCAAAAAATTGTTGGTTCTGTAAAGCTGGTTCTTGAGGACTTACCCATAAGTTAATTGGATTAGTTTCCAAATTCAACTTAAATAATCCAAGAGACAATAAAACTGTAACTAGCAAACTTGAACCAATAGTAATACCCGGATAAACTGAACAAAAGAATCCAATTTTACTAAATATATCCAGAATCTTCCAATTTAACTTTTGCAGCAAATCCTTAACCCCTTGACGTCTTAACGTGACATAATTCAACGGACTAATTGTATTCTCATAAAAATCGTCTTCTTCAGTTATTGAAAGATGTCTTGGATGTTTCTTCAATCTCGCCAAATATACATGATAACCACCTAAAAGAATAACTAAACATAACCATATAATTAAAATTGCAAATGAAAAACACGGAAATATACCAACTTTACATTTTTTCTCTAAAGATCTAGCATGAGGTAATTTAGGACATGATTTGTCACAATCGGTACATGCGCACCTATATTCCTTATCAGAACATTTCTTCAACGGATCATTTCTCAATTGAATTCCTGCATCAATTTGTTCCTGGGTCGTCTCATACTCAAAATTGATTTGATATGGTGATCCACCCATTAATGGTTTTTCATCACCTAAAAATTTAAGAAATTGCTGGTAGTTTTTTGCACCACCCCCAATTAAATCCATAGCAAATCCATTGGTTGCTGAAAATTTAACATTTTTACATGAATTGAAAAATTCACTTGCCATATCCGGGTTAACAAATTGACTTATTTCCGTAACTATCTCCTTCCCTGTGTCTTTGGCAATTTGTGATTTTGTGATATTTATAAATGTAGATTCATTGGGTGAACATGTAAATTTACAAAAGAAATCGTAAAAGTTTTTACGACAGGCAGGACAAGAGGAGATAATTGGGTCAACTCGTTTTAAATTTGATTCTAATGCGTCAATTTGTTCTGGTGAACAGCATACTAAATTGTAATCTGATTCATCTCCTCCACATATGGATACTAATTTAGATTTTGATTCCAGATTTGGTTCAATTGCAGGAACGAAATTCACACAGGGTAATTCACTTCCAAATACCGACTTTTTCCCACAATTCCCGTATGTGTTACAATATCCTGGCTCGTGGTTTGATTGAGCAGATACTAGTAGTAGAGCCTGTAATAGAACTAATAGAAGTGATATCACAGTCATTGATCTCCCTGAATCTCTCTCCTTTTTTTTTTTTGTTATGTATTAATGTTTTATTTGGAATAGCAAACTAGTAGAACTTTTTGGTGGTATTATTTTGTTGAACCTATATACAATTGTTTATTATATAGACAATTAATCAGTTATGTGCTTGAATTGAATATATAGTGTAGGTTTGAAGATGTGACTGACTTGGTAGATACTCTTTCTGGGGCCAGCTAAATTGAAAGGGGTAGGGAAAAAAGATAGTTACTTAAATAGATGATGCGAAGAAACAGCCGCTCGGCATGAGAAGGAACAAGATGGACCTAAAACTTGGGCAGAGATCATGGGGTTTTTTTCGCGTGCGACTTTTTAATCTACGGCGCGCGTTTGAATTTGCATCAATGGGAAGAAAAAAATTAAACACAATTTAGATTCAGAGCTACAAGAGTGTACATACAACACAACTAGAAGAAAAGAACTATCTGTAAGCATATAAAAATGTTGATTGGTATATCGGGGACCTTGAGTTCAGGTAAAAATGAAGTTGCACGTTACTTAACTTTCCAAGGTTTTAAGCTAATTTCGTTAACCAAGCCAGATCAACCAATAACACTGAGTGATGACTTAACTACACCTTCTCCTAGTCTAGATTCTTCTCAAGAAGATGACCTCAGCGAAAAGCTAGACACATTAGTTATATCTAACGGAACTGTTTCTTCATATTACTCGAAAATGGAAATTCATAAACAATTTGAAGATATAAACTCGTTGCTTGACTTTGTTACTGTCAATTGGAGGGAGAATTATGTTATATCAAATATGAATGATATGAGAATGTTGACTATTTTAGAAAAAAGACCATTTTTCTTGCATATTTCTATCGATGCTCCTATTGGAGTTCGTTATCAACGATACCTTGTAAAGGCAGCACCTGGTAGAACACATTTTTCTTTGGAAGAGTTTGTTGCCAAGAATGATGAATTACAATTTCACGTGGATAGCAGGTTAATTGAAATAAATAACCAAGCAAGAGTTAAAATTATCAATACTTCAGCATCAATTAGAGATCTTTATATTAAATTATCGGAATTAAATTTGTTGGATTTCTCAAGATTACGACCAACTTGGGATTCATATTTCATGAGATTGGCAGATTTAGCCGCACTTCGTTCAAATTGTATGAAACGAAGAGTTGGATGTGTAATAGTTCGGGAAAACCGAGTTGTTGCCACGGGGTATAACGGAACTCCCCGTCATTTGACTAATTGTAATGAAGGTGGGTGTTCTCGTTGTAATAAGGGGCATGGTAGTGGAGCTTCCTTGTCTACATGTCTTTGTTTACATGCTGAAGAAAATGCCTTACTTGAAGCTGGTAGAGACAGAATAAGAGAAGATAGTGTATTGTATTGTAACACATGTCCATGTTTAACTTGTTCGATAAAAATCGTTCAAAGTGGGGTTAAAGAAGTGGTTTATGCTCAGAATTATTCCATGGATTCACAAAGTCATAAAGTAATGAGTGAAGCCAATATAATATTAAGACAATTCCAACCACCTATGGATGGAATTGTCGTGTAGAAGTATAGAAATAGATAGTTTTAAAAAAATGTGTTGCAAATTTTTTGTGTAATTTTAACTATATATAACTAGATTTCCTTGTATGCGTAAGGTCCTGGTTTTTCTTCAGCATCCAATTTGATTTCTTCAATGATCTCACCATTCACCTTAAGGTAAGCCTCAATTTTATCACCTGGGACAATTGCACCAACTCCCTTTGGAGTCCCAGTTAAGATCAAATCCCCTTTTTCCAAAGTCATAATAGCAGACATATGACTCAAGATTTTATGAATTGGGAACAACATTAAATCAGTCTTATCTTGTTGTTTAACTTCACCATTGATTTTCAATACCAATTCCACATTATAAGGATCAGAGATCTTTTCCTTAGGGATGAACCCTGAAACAGGTAAGAAAGTATCAAACCCTTTACCAATTGACCAAGGTAACCCTTTCTTCTTAGCTTCATCTTGGACATTACGCGCAGTCATATCGATGGTCAAAGCATACCCTTCAATACTGGCCAATGCTTCTTCAGGACTGAAATCTTCAGGTAAATTCTTTAAAGTCTTGTTTAAAGTGAATGCCAATTCCACTTCATGGTGGACAACAACCCCCTTGGGCACCAAGAACGGACCGGAATTAGGGGTCAAGATCGAAGAAGATGGCTTCAAAAAAAAGAATGGTTGTTGTGGTTTGGCATTGTTTAATTCCTTAATGTGGGCAGCATAGTTACGACCTATACACAAGATCTTTCTTGCAGAATCGAGGTACTTCAATGACATTTTCCTTAGTTAAGGTTCCAGGGACGTGTTGGAAGAAGAAAAGTTGGGGAAAAAATTTCAAACTTAAAGCTCCAATCCTGAGGTCAGGATATTGAGAAATGGTCGCAAAAACCTTTTTCCGGATAAAATATCGAAAGGTTGGAACTTAGTAGTCATTGTTTCGGGTATATTCTACTCCTCGAGGATTTTCCGGTTCTTGAGTGGCCTGGAAAGAAAAAGTAAAAGAAATCTAGGATTATATTGTGATTTAAAATCTAGTGGCTTACAAGTGTAGTTCCAGCCTACAAATATCAAGTGACAACTGGGTATTTTTTTTTGCGTAAATTTTTCTTAAACTTCTAGATGCAAATAGTGCAAAAGTAGATTTGTCAGATAACTCCTCACCAAACAGCATAGGACATGTTAAAGACACTACTAATCCGATCTCGGAATCGGGCACCGTCTCTTCGAGTGGGAATACCTTACAAGTTCCTGGTGCACTGTCACTCAACCACAACTACAACTACATCATCACATCCAACTCCGATTCCATACTACCCAACCACCAAGAAATCGGAGCCTATCACAACTGCAGAACCTACTAACCCTATAGACCCTACCGAATATACTCAAATGGAGCCACATCCGGACGATCATATCATAGTAGCGATGAGTTCCGGGGTTGATTCAGCCGTAAGTGCTGCACTCTATGCTCGGAAATATAAAAATGTCCATGGAATATATATGGCCAACTGGTCCCAAACAGCCACATGTACGGAACGAGACTGGAATGATGTCCAACATTTATGTCGTGATTTAAACATTTCATGTGAACGAGTGAATTTCGAAAAAGAATACTGGCAAACTGTATTTCAGCCAATGATTGAGAAATTCTCACGAGGATTAACTCCCAATCCTGATACTGGATGTAATAAACATGTTAAATTCGGGAAATTGGCGGAATATTTGGATCAACTGTACCTGGGAAAGAAATGGTGGTTGGTTACTGGACATTATGCCCGAATAATGAAACATAATAGCACGGGTGAGATTCATTTATTACGAGGCGTTTCTAAAAGAAAAGACCAGTCGTACTACTTATCTTCAATTCCTACTTCAATAATGTCCAAGATTCTTTTACCAATAGGACATCATCTTAAACCCGAAACTAGACAATTGGGGAAACAATTTGATTTACATGTTGCTTCCAAGCCTGATTCTCAAGGATTATGTTTTGTTGGCTCTGATGAAGTCCATTTCCGAGATTTCCTTAATAATTATCTTGAACCGAATCCCGGTGATATTGTAACTGAAGATGGGAAAGTATGGGGACGTCATGGAGGACTTTGGCATGCGACTATTGGTCAGAAATCTTCAATATCTATGCCCCAGGGGGATCCTAAATATAAAGGTACATGGTTTGTAAGTGCGAAGGATCCGGTTAAGAATCAATTGATAATTGTTAAGGGAAGAGATAATCCCAAGTTGTATAAGGATAAGGTTAAGTTGAATACATTGGAGTGGATATACCCTAGGGAGAAAGTGTTGGACCTCCCAGTTGAAGAATTACAATTTCAATTCCAAGCTTTAGGGAAACACTTTAACATCAAATCTTTTGAACTAGCGAATGAGAACTTGTGTATAGATTTACAAACCCAGGCAAGAGCTATAGCACCAGGACAAATTGGAGTAATCTACAGAGGAAACCAACTATTAGCATCAGGTATAATCATGTAATTAGTGTAAATATAAAAAACTTATAAATTGTAACAAAATATAAACAAAAAGGCATGAACATTAAAAGACAAACAAAATTTACAAATATATATATATATCACAATAAGAAAATAACAGTAAACACCGCAAATTTAAAAGGCAGTTATGGTTGGGTATAAGTTAGTTGATTGGTTAGTAAGCAAAGGTTCTTTCGGTTCTTGTTGTTGTGGTTGGTTTTGTTTCTGTTCCGCTATTATTGTTCTTAAATAGTCAAGAACAAACAGGATCATTTGTCTATGTCTAGTAACATCCTGCAAATTGTAACCATCAATAACCACAGCTTCTTCTTCGTCGTCTTCTTCCTCTTCTTCGTCTTCTTCTACGTCACTAAGAGCCAAGTTATCGAACAAATCATCAAGTTCATCCTCAGAACTATGTTCATTGTCTTCTTCCTCGTCATACAACGATTGACCAGATTTTTGGTAAGTAGAAACCCCACCGAATTCCATTGCTGTTGGATGTTGTTGTCCATTGTATGGTAAAACATATCCCAATGGCCTGCTATTAATTTGAGGATAAGCTGGTAAGAACCCTTGATGATTATTAACCATAAACTCTTTACTAGTAGAGTTTATAGAATTACTGTTGGAAATTGTAGGTAATGAAGGATAAAGTGGTTGATTAGTCTGTTGAATACGAACGGGTTGTGCTTGTGGTTGTGCTTGTTGTTGTTGTGGTTGTGGTTGTTGTTGGTATTGGTTAATCAAATTCAGGTACTGTGCTTCAACAGAGTTTGATAAGGAACTGAAATACTTTTCAGCCTCATATATGTTACCATTTGCAGAGGCATTTGTAGCTTCGGGTCCCGGAGCAGAATTACCATTTTCAAACAAACTTGACTCACCGTTAGCAGTGGAATGTTGTGTTTGTTGTTGAGAATGATGAACATGAGGTTGCTGTATATGTTCTTCTAAATGATTCAACTTGTTAAATACTTCTAAACTGTATTGAGGATTGTCTTGTTTCAATCTCTTGTATTCACTTGCAACTTGAACTTGTTGCACTTGTGGTTGATACGATTGTTGGTAATGTTGAGCTTGTTGTTGTTGAAGCTGTTGTTGCTGTTGTTGTTGGAGCTGTTGTTGTTGTTGAACATTTTGGAAATTAAAATCACTCAAAATACTATTGACAACATACATATTCTCTTGATTATTATCAAACCTTCTCTTTCTAGTACCGTCTTCATAACTTAATCCATCAAGTTGATTAGCACCATAATAGTTGAAATTAGGTTGTTGCAAACCCCCAATTTTCTTGTTAGCCAATTTTTGTCTTTGTTTTGCCTCCTTTTGTTGTTGCTTCAACAATTGGTTTTGAGCCTTTTTCAACTTCTTTGGATGATCTTCAGCATGAATCTTGTAATGTTTCTTTAAATCTTGAGGTCTCTTGAATGACTTAGGACATAAATCACAATGGAATGGTTTCAAAGGCACGTGCACTCTTAAATGGGAAGTAATATGGTCTCTCTTAACGGTAGTAGTGCCACAATTCTCCCAATAACAGGTCAAGGACAAATTGTTTGACAGTTTTCTTCCAACATGATCATCACACAAATGATCATATAACAATTCAGGCACTTCAAAGACAATATTACAATCACCCCAAGCACATTTGAAAGGACCACGCAAATCTTCTTCCCTAATCTTCTTGTAAGTTTTCTTTGGAGGTTTGATCATATCACCTACAGTAGCTACAGGTACAGGTACAGGCATAGCCATAGGCATAGGAGGTAAATTCTTACGGAGTCCCAAATCACCGTAATATGAATCAGCAGTTTGATTAGGTGGTTGGGCTTGTCCTTGTTCAACGTGGGGGTAGAGGTAGGCTTGTGGGTAGTATGATGGTTGGGCATTGTAGGTTTGGTTAAGGTTTGGATGTAACTGGGTTGGCTGTTGTTGTGTTTGCACAGCTGGAGGTTGTAAAATAACCGGTTGGAATTGTTGGACTGGAGCTGCTACGACCGGTTGTTGTGGTTGCTGCTGTTGCTGCTGCTGCTGTTGTTGTTGTTGATGGTGGTGGTGGTGATGGTGTATATGAGGCAGACGCAGTTGTTGCTTTTGTTGTGCTATCTGTTGTTGTCCGGCAGCTTGTTGTTGTTTGATATCGTTGACAGGAGAATTTCTAGTTGATTGAGATGTGAATGAAGAATGTGGGCTGCCATTGTGCGAAGTTGTAGTTGACGAAGGAGAGGTAACATTATCAATCTCAATGTCCATACCTTCGCTCTTACTAACCGTGGTACTACTGGTGGTAGTGGTGGTGCCAGCAGTACTTGTAGTACCTGTACTACCAGTAACAGATAAAGGTCTAGCTGATGGCAAGTTCGAGCCAGCTGCCTGGCCATTCACTGAGCTGTTGTTGCTGTTGTTGTTGTTGCTATTATCAGCATTCAAATACGTAACTGGATGTAAATTGTAATTCATATTGCTAAATACTGGGTTATGAGCAAAACTTCCTTCCTTTGGTTTGTTTGGTTTGTTTCCTTGTTCTTGGTTAAGACGTTTGGATATTTGATATGGTTATTTGGTAAGGTAATAGTAAAGTAACAGGCCTTTTTAGTTGGTATTGGTATGGTCCAAAAACTTAAAAAAAGGCGTAAGTGTCAAGTAAAAAAGAATCTCGCATTCTTATTTAAAGTTTGATTTTTTTTTTTGCTTGGGAATCAGTTTAAATAAAAAAGTCACAGAAGGGAAAAATCACAAAGAGGGAAGAAGAAAAAGAAAAATGGAGAGACTGCGGTAGGCTTAGCCAAAAGGGGACATTCTCCCATTGATAAAAATAAAAAAATTTAAAAAAATATTTATTTTTTTCTGTTCGCCAAGAAAACAAATCACCTTTTTTTCTTATTGGTCGTGCGCCTCGGTAATATTTTTACTGATTTTCCCAGATGAATAAATAATAATTGACTTTCGTTTCCAAGCTTTTTTTTAGAATAAAAGTAGGCTAACACCCAAGAAAACCTCCCATCCAACCTTGTTTTTGCACCATTAAACCTGTCAACATTAATTAAAGCTGATAACTCATACAAAATCATAATTTTGCTCGTACCTCGTCCTTCTAGAGAATACATTGTGCTGGTTAAGTCTTGGCTTTGACCTCCTTATATACTGATCACACTTTTTAAATTTAAATTAAGGTTTTTTGTTTCATTTGGTTAAAGAAAGGATCCACCTCATAACCTAAAAAAAGAACCCTTCCTAAAAATTGGCATTCAAGGCTAGACTTCTTCTTTTTTCAGGGAAACTTATTCTGCTCCAAGAATGATTAATCTCTGGGATTTAATCGATAATACTCAATGCCAATTGTCTGAATTGTGGTCGCAAAATTCCTTACATGGCTTAGGTATGGAACTCAAAAATATAACGGTAAAAAATATGCGATCTGAGCAAATTCAATTGCGAAATTTATTTTTTATGATCGTTTGGTTTCTTTTTTTTTTTATCCACTCCGAATTTTTTCTTTATCCTAATGATCCCATTTGACGGTTTTTACCCTATTCACTACGGGTAGCGTGGGACGTCCTAGACTGATATACATCTCTTCTCTTGCCTCCCCACCTTTTCCAACTCTTTTTTTTTATTGTAGTTGACTGTATGAATCTTTACCTGGTACACAAACATTAGCTAAAAAGCTACTGTGGTGGTTGTGGTGTGAGTGAGAGACGAACGCAAGGATAATTAAAAAATCATTTTCATTTTGTATGCCAAGAAAAAAAATTAAACTACCCCTCATACGGGAAAAAGAACAGTAATTGAGTTTTAAAGCAAAGAACAGATTCATGCATAGTCCGAGGGAGTATTTCAGCCTTCTAAATCTGTCAAATATAAGACAAGGTACATAAACTATGTCTTTCATTTTAGCTCTAGAAATATCATACTAAAACTTGAAAACCACTGGGTTATGTTAATGCGATAGTGTCTTCCTATACTGCCACCAAGTCACATGAACATTTTCTAACTACAAGAAGGGGTATTATTGTGTTTTTTGATTATGGTTCTAATCACACGTGCTGGAAATGGATTCAATTGACTTGCAGATGTGCTTTTGAACCAGGTTGTAGTTTTTAACTTTTTCGTATATTCCACCTCTCATGTTTCTTCTTTATTTTAATCTCCTATAGAATTATCTGTTGATAATTGGTTCCAAGAAATTAATAATCTCACCAGTTCTTAGCCCTATCATTATGTGTTCATGCAACCTCTAATTTCTTGCCTCTTTATGCATACATCTGCTTCAATTTACAGAGTTCGTAATTGAAGCTCGGCACAGAGTCACTTTTACACATAGAGTCAGTGATCCATGTTCTTTAAAATGTTTAAGGTTTTCGCTAAATTTTATCATAGTTATTCAGATAAATTATACGAAACTCACCCCACGCCTCCAATAGAACCATGCATACTTCTTGCATACGAGTATCAAACCTATTAACGAATTAGTCAATTGTTTCACTTGTGATTGTAATTATACAATTTACAATTGTCAATGATGTCATTTGCTTCCTTTGTTTGTCTCCTCGTACAAGAAAAAACCAGTTGCAAATCCTCAAAAAATAAATAAAACCACATCACTCCTTTTCTTAAACACGCAAGAAAAAAAAAGTTCAACCATAACAAAAAAACACAAGGATTTCCTCTGATGGTCATGCTACTTTTTGTTTTCTCCTCTCTCATGCCCAATCCGGCAACCTCCTTTCACTGTTTTTGATTGGAATGGTTGGTGTTTACGTTGGCATGAAACACCACATGCATGAATATTATTTCGATTCGTTCTATATCCCATCCCATTAACCTGATGAAGTTTCGCTAAACCGAATGTCGGGGTAAGAAAAAATATTTTGCCTAGTCAACTAAAATCTTCCTTCTATCAAATCCATAATCACCAAAACGATCAGAAATTCTCTTCTTCTAGAACAACCTCTGAGGTACCCCTATAATACAAAGCGTTTATCCACGGCAATTCCCCATTTCTTGATTATATATTCCCCTTTCATTTTATCAACTAATCGGATTTATCGCTAGGATAGGTCTCCTATTTTCATCAGGAACTACTTATACTTCTTATCCCACTAGCAAAGGTAAAATAAAAATCTTGAACCTTATTCGAAGTTGAAGTTTCGCTTAAAAGGTTATCTTAACCATCTTCGTTTAAAACTGTAGCTTTTGATTTGATGGCTGCAAAACTGGTGATTTCAGAAAAAAAATCCAAAAAAAAACCATTGCCTTCAGCCAGATTCGAACTGACGATCTCCTCATTACTAGTGAGGTGCCTTACCAACTTGGCCATAAAGGCGTATTATTTTCTAAAAAATTTTGAGATGCCAGATCTTTCTGACGGAAATCCGGGAAATGGTAGTTTAGTTAACTAGTTTTAAGTAAATCTATTAATATATATTGAAGAACCAAAAAAAAGGAAAAAAAAGGACTTTTGGGGAGGTTATAACGAGGATCTTTACATTCTAAACCAGGTACATTTCTGAACAGTTTTTGCTGTTAATTCCAGAAAAGTCCAAGATGTCTTGTTTAATTTTGTTGTTTTTAATGCGAAAAGAAATAATTTGAATTTGTTGCAAATTTTAGGAAAAACCAAAATTTCTGGAAGATGTTGCAGGAAAGTACTAAGTTGACTATTGGGATATTACTAAAGATATATTTCCTCAAAGATTGCAGATGAACAATTTCAGCTGAATAAATAAGTTTCTAATATTTCACCGTTTTGTTTGTCTTCTTCGCAACACGATATCATCTAATCTCTTACTCACTTTCAAAGAACTTTGGAACTTCTAAAATTTAAGCAATTGTTTAGCTTTAGGAATAAATTAGCAGCATCGTAATTCCGGGGGAAATTTTCAATGTTTAATTTGATCGTGGATGTGTGTCTATGCATTCAGTGTCAACATTTGTTATATAGAATTATTTTGCAGCTGCATTTGGTTTCCATGTAAAAACTCCATGGCTTTCAATTTTGAACAAATTAACTGGAAACTAACATTTTCTTCGATCGGCCATTTTAAAACTGAAATTTGATATCCAAGATGTTTACCCTCTCTCCGACCAATCCTGTTAAATCAGTGGGGAAATTACAGCAACGCGATTAACAGTTTGCTGAATCAAACTTACGGAAAGTGGCCCAGACAGGGTATGTTTTGTGTAAATACTTTAGTAATTTTACTACAAATCTTTAATAGCAAACATGAATTCATGTTATGGTGTTTTTCAATTTTGAACCTTGGAAATAATATCCAAAAGAGTCCAGTACCTCGTAACTCAGAACCGACTTTATTTTTTATTATTTTTTTAAGATTGATTATTGATATAGAGAACAATGAAAATCATTATAGTAAACAATCCAAATCAATCAATTACCCTCCCATATCGGGCTTATTATCTAGAGTTTTAGGGACGAGATAACAATCGGATAGGGATCTCAGACAAGAGTAGATGAGTTTACTAATAAATAGGAATAAGGGGGTGGTGGGGTGCAAGATCTAAGGGGTAACCCTTTGACTAAAAAAACCTAACCAACAACTAATGAGTTTAGTTTGCATCCCTGGCAGGGATAATTTTCTTGGGATCGTGTTAGAAGTTACGGGTTCATACCGTCGATAAACGGGTTGCACCCCCCCTCTAAACTAACTTCTCACCCCCTTATAACATGCTTCTAATCAAATAAGCCCTAGGTGTAAAATCTCGTTATTTGATTCATATGATTGCTGTGGTATTCCAAAACGTTTATTAATCATTTATGTGACGTATTTGCATGTTTTACAACTGAATTGAGGTAGGATACTGGAGTTTGCTCCCGCATTTCCTGTATAGATTTGTTCAACTTTTCCCCTTAGGGATAAGACAAAAAACGTCACAAAAAAAAATAGAAGGATTGCGTAAATACATTAGTAATTGGAGCATAAGTTTACATTGTTTAATATATTGATTTAATCACACTAAGCATAGCCCAAAGCTCGTCATCCCAAGTAGTAGTTGATCGCATAATATTTTCAACCCTCAGTAATACTGTTTGCATGCATATAGTTTAGAATACGATTACATTGTAACTCAGCACAATAACAACATCATCATGTCCAATAATAACTCAAGAACAGAACTAACACCAGTGAGTGAACAACCCGTATTACGGCTCCGGCCTCAGACTCAACAGACTAATGGTGAAACAAAGGAAGGAACCTCATCTGACTCCCCAAAGAAAGCTCGTAAGAAAAAGAAACCAAGAGTAAAGTGGACAGAAGAAGTGGTGGATAATGAAAACATGAACAAAAAGAAAACCAAGATATGCTGTATATTTCATCCAAACCGAACATTTGACGAAGAGGTAGACCATGATAAACATGATTCAGGCTCTTCGTCTTCGTCTTCAGATGAAAGCGATTTCAGTGAAGGAGAGGGCGGAGGCGACAGTAGTAATGAATTAAAACCAAATGCATATGAACATCAACCAGCTTATGAAAATCAATCAAAACTTCCTCCTTCTTCAACCAATTAATAGCATGCTTTTATATTTACTCTTTCGCTAATAGACTTGCTTTTCGTATAAAATTATAATAATGTTCATTTATATACATAAGATTAAAAAACTAAACAATATAAACCGGAGTAGATTCCATATATACACCATCGTATATACAACCTAGATGCAAACAAATTAAATAAAAAATTAAAGCGGGCACTTTAAAACGAAAAATCAATCAAATAATAATAATAATTAGCAACCAAACCTCTCAAACTTCCTTCTCTGAAATCTCGGGATTCGCAATCTTCAATTTTCTAGAATAATCATGTTCATCGGCCAAAGATTTCTTGGAAAGATTGTTATTCAAAAACATGGTATATGGATCTAATCTTGCATCCACTTCATTTATAGGGAACATAATAATAGAATCTCCACTACTTCCATTGCTACCTTCAGGAGAATTTGGGTTGGGAGAACCTTTAGTCATTAATTTCTTTCTTGATGAGCTCCTATTCACTCCTGTACCCTTCTCTATTGTAAATATCTTAAACAACGATTTGTGTGAACTGTTTCGTTGCATTGAAATGCTTGGGGTAGATAATCTATTAGCCTGTTTCTCATGATCAACTGACAACTCGTCAGCGCTAGATTGACTTTCTTCATCCGTGAAATCACCGTCGTTGTGATTCCTTGACCCTGCACAACAGCAATATAATATCCCGGAAACTACACCTAATACAACAACCCCAACAGCCGTAAAGGTGCCCGCTACTTTGGCAGTATCGTCAAAGAAAGTTGATTTATCTTGATCTTTCGCTTTTGGATTATCTATGGAAGGGTCTGTGGTGGGGGGTGGGGTGACTTGAACATCGTTTACATTTGATGAGGATTGCAGCAGTACAGATGTTTGAGATGCATTTTGTGTAATGTATAATGTCTTGAATTCTTGGCTTACAGTTCCATTGACAGTTATATACGAAAAAACTGTAGAAGGCTGTACCGAGATTTGGGATGATGAAGCTGACGTGGTAGATTCGGAATCATCATCATCATCGTCGCTAACTGTCAAAGTTACATTTACTGTATCATTATCTTGCTCGGTTTGGGTTACTTGTGTGGTTTTCGTAACCATGGTTGTACCTGGATCATTTTGTTGTGTGGTTGGCTTAGTGTTGGTATTGGCAGTGCTAGATGACAGTTTGAATACTGTAGATGATGGACCATTAATTACCAAATATCCAAAAAACCCATTTCCGGCGCAATTTTCTTGGTCCTTATATCCAGGACACCCAACTGCACATTTGGAAAGATCCACTGTATCACCAGGGACATCATCAGAACAATAACAATTTGTTCCCAGCAATATAGCAACCCCTTTACCCTGGTTCAAACAAGTAGTTTGACATAAACCATTGGACATGTACATACTAGTGACTGGACTACTACTTTGGGCCAAATTGGTTGTGGAACAAAGATTTAGTGTTAAACCCGAGGCCACCGGAAGTAGGAGAAAAGCCGGAATGATCCACATGTAATTTCTTAACTGTAGTAGCTGATTCTGTCCCATCTGTGGACTTCTATCTTTATGAATGAATATTTAAAAAGGAAGTAATTGCTTTCCCTAAACCAAAGGAAAAAGGTTGTTGGTGTTTGTAACAATGTGTAAAAACTTGAGAATGAAATAGGAAATAATGTCAGATTTAAAATACAATGAAATATTTTTTATCCTTATTTTTCCTTGAATTAAAATTCTTAATTAATTTTCTCCTGTGGTTAGTAAATACGGGGTGTGCTATTTTTCACTGGTTATGATGTTGTATAGAGAAAAATTGTATCCTGGGGAAATGATTTGAATCAAAGACTCCTATGACACTTTGTCAAATATGAAAATTTTATAAACTTTGCAAGTTATAGAACTTTTACCTTTTTGATATCAAGGCAAGGGGTTGCTCTAATTTTTTTTTCCCACTCTATATTTAGGAACTGAAAAAAAAATATTCAGTAAGGTTCAAAAATAGAAACTGTGTTTTCTATAATACCCGTCTATGCAATTAATTTCCTTAAGCAAGAATATGTTAGATGGATAGATGGTTGTGATATTGGATCTGGGTTCAATAATTGTAATAATGGAAAGGAGATTGTCCGAAGGAAAGCTGATATCCTTAAGGTTTGAATAGAAAATTCTTCTGTGCAAAGAAGTTGTCAATTTTTTTCAAAAATAAGGAGTTCGCAATTCCATTTATATCATTCGGATCTTCAGGTTATGAGGATTTTGCAGGGATTATTTCGAGTGTTATATTTGCTAGTTCTATTACGTAGTTCTAGTGTGGGCAACACTGATAATAACAATAGAATTATTTTTCATATGATTTATTCTTTTTACTGCTAATAGATTTTATATGCATGAATAATTGCAAATTTCAAATTTTTTGCAGAGATTCAATCTTTTTTCGATGCATTGTAATTAAAAAATAAAACCGGAATTCAATAATCGGGATATAGATACAACACATTATTTATCAGGCTTGATTTTCTGATTTATGCTATTATTTGAAGACGCCCTAGCTTGGACTACTTCGCCATAGATGAATGCACCTGCGATATCGAAGGCGTATTCCAGTAACGGGAGACAAAGTTTTTAGAATAAATAGTGACATATGCATTGCATAAACTATTAGCACTTCTTGCATGAACAATTAAAAAATTACATCATCACTGAAATTTTTGCATCCCTAAATCGAAAACTTTATTGCTAAAGGGAAGCAAAGGCGTTTACGAAATCCTTGGCGTATCTTGAAATTTATCCAACTAGGCTTGATTGCTCGAGTCAGAAGAAAAAACGTGATAAGGTTAAGGTTGGTTAGAAAATACTTTCGTACTATCGCAACGGTTGCCAAGGAGGGAATGCAGTATGAACATACGCTTAAATTTACAACATCGTACATTACCAACTCGCAAAAGCTAGCAACCCTAGATTTTGATTGGTGTTTTTCAAAAGCTTAACCATGTGTGAATTTGAATAGCCTGGCGGGCGGCATCGTACGTCCGAGATGAGTGCTTGCCTCGAACAACTCAGGCGAATCTGGCGCATAAAACACTCACATAGATTTATGTTTACTACTTTCTAGTAACTACCCTATTTGCTCGGGATAACTGTGAACTCAAATACAAGAAGTGTTGCTTGGTTCAAGAAGAGTCATTTTGAATAAAGTTTAAAGGATTGCAAAGTATAAAATTATAATTATATCTATCATCTATCTATCTATCTATTTACAATTTAATTAGGAACATGTTCATGACATCATTAATATACTATGTGGCTTGGTTGGAACTCAAATCTTCATTAACCCTCGTTCAATCATTTGTCTTTTTATATACTCGTCTGATCCTTCACCTATCCTTATGACTCTTTCTCTACTTCTATGGGCACTGATCTTGGCACCTGTATAGGATAAGATCTTTTGTATCTCTTCATGTGGAATATCGACTATGGTTCCATTTGGTAGGTGCGCACTCCTGATCAACTTAAAAAGATTTAGATACTCTGTTGCATTCGGCTCTGTCGTTTCCAATTCCGATTTTAATTGGTTCCATATTTCTATTTCTTGATCGTCCAACAATATAGACGTTGGTTTAATATATACGTCCTGTAAATTGTCATTTATATATGTTATTTTTGCTTCAACTGTCTGTAGAGCTCTTCGTACTATTCTTGATATGATTTTATAATTTTCAGGCAAGGATATTTTTCCATTCCCATAATCAACAATTTCTACTGGAAGATCCAATCTCTGGGTGGCTTCATATATAATACATCTTAGCAAATATGCTAGCGTTCCTAATTTCCTTACATCATTCAAGTCGTCGATCAATTGGCAAGTAACTAAGTGAAAAATTCTTGGTATCTTGGTGAAATCTCTTTCGTGGGGAGGCCTGTTAAGAAATTCAATATAGAGTTGTATCATTGTGAATGCTTTATTGTTCAAGACTTCATTTCTTCGAATTCCTTGGATCAACTCTAAAAACGTATACTCGTCAATATTGAAATTCTTAAGTTCGGCATAGTTCTTTGCATTCAATGCTTGGGTGTAGACCACTTTCTTCAGAAATCTGCTATCATTAGACCAAGCTTCATACCCCAAATCAGTTTCTATGAATTTTATAACATCTTGGTAATCAGTAGTCGTTTTAGCAAAATCATCCAAAACTTTTACCATCATTGCCTTGGGTATCGGGACACCATTATCGTGCATCATTTTGAGGAAATCCTCTTTGAGGTGTACGTTGTTAATCGTTCTGTAAATATAACTGTATGTTCCTAAGTTAATTGGAATATTTAAGCTGGAACTCAATTGCAAATACTTCAAAACTAATCCATATGTACTAGTAATTCCTCTGATATTGGCATGAATTGATAATATTTTCATCATTGTATTTATGGTATCAATGTTGTAAGCATGTCCGTCACTCCTCATAACCAATAACAATTCTCTGGCAAATGTGCTTTGATTTTTAACAAAACCAAAATAATGGATTAAGCAATTGTAGGTCTGGGTTGACCTAAAGTCTTTGAACTCGTGCGAGGTTAATTTATGAGTATACAATAAGATCTGAGGAATTATCCCTGACTGTAAAGACAGGGAGTTTTTATAATGATAGGTAGCGTGTGTGAGTTTGAAAATATATTCGTGGAAATTTTCTCTTGTAAGAGGCGACGGTATTGGTGGTATCTCGTGGAAACTATTAGCCAGGATCAGAATTTTATTCTCATTGGCTTCTTTGTCTTGCTGTATTATAATATTGTTCAATTCAGCTGTGTTATTATAGTCGATGTTCTTCAAATGGGATGGGGTAAGATCTATTAAAGTGGAAATCATTACTTGAAATATCCTCCTATCTTGCATATACTGTTCAAGGATATGACGAGGATTTTGAGATGTTTTCTTAGCCCAGGATTGTTTTGCCAGTTTACTGTCAAATGCTGGTTTCTCGTTGAAAGTTTTAAGGCTGGGGATATCTAAGGGCTCCAAGAACTCTCGATATGTTTTTCTTTGGAAATCTTGATACAATGGTTTATATTTCTTCACTTCATCAGGTTGCAAATTTCTATATATGGATTGTATAACTTTAGGTGAATTTGACTTGATGGTTGAACGTTGCTTGTTCTTCAATTTTAAATCATTCTTCTTTACTATCGCTTGATTCTCGGGATTTTGTAGAACTTTACTCTGTCGTACAACTCTTCCTATTCGAGCTATTGTGTCCTTTATTGTAGACATGACATGGTACTGACTAACGAGTAGGCTTCTTAAATAATAGATTTCGAAACTAACATATCGGAAACAGAAAAAATTTCAAAAAAGTCAAGTGAATAAAACTGAACTAAAAAAAATGTCATCGAGAAAAAACTCTAAATTAATATCAAATCTTGATACAAATTATCTAAGGTCAAGTCGGAAAGCAATAAAAAATATGGCATCTCCACAAAAAGAAGGTTTCGCTATCCCATCATCCATCTCCCATGCTGCTTTAGGTCAAGTTACCAACAAGTCATTAGGGGTTAAATATAACTGTGCCCAATGTGCTGCTTCGTTTTCCTTGAGTAAAAATGACGCCATCAGATGTAAGGAATGCGGACATAGAGTCATTTATAAGTCCAGAACCAGAAGAATGGTGCAGTTTGAAGCTCGTTAGATGTTATATGCGGGATATACGTTGGATTACTAAAAAAACTTCAACTAAGAGTGAATAGAAGTTGCAACCTTTGACATCAATCCACGACAATTTCAAATATTTATATCTCTTTGAGAAATATTGTATTATAGTTTAATGAATAGACGGTTGAAAATATTTGTGTTTATTACTCTTTCATAGAAGTATCTGGCCTCACGGTGTATTCTACTAAGCAAATATAGAGCGAGAGAATCGCAAAGTTCTTAAGGATGAGTAATAGATATTTTGGTTAGATCGTATTTCATCTTTGAATAATAGTAGCTAATTCTAGGCTGTTTTCTTTGATCACTGTTCAACACAACATGTCATAGTAGTAGAGAAATGATTTCAATAAAACAATTATTGAGCGTTCGGCAGACATCTGAATTATTGAGCAGAGTCGTTTCCCGTTCTGTCTATTACATTCGTTCGGAGAATAGTTGCTAGCTCTGATATTCATAAACATATCTAATAAAACCTTCTAAATTCGGTGAGTTTCGATTATACTGAAATTATGGAAGAACTATTCATAATCAAATTTTAACCCTCAGTTGAGATTGATATTGAATCTCTCCTAAAAAATTTAGTTAATGTTGTTCGTATTCAACAAATGATTGGATTTAGGTTATATTATTCTCAAAAAATTATCAAAACTTCGAAATATTTAGAATGAAGAATTCTGACCCAAAATTTGACTTAAAAAATTATATCTTCATATTAACAACTTTATTAACCAAATTCACATCTTCATACGTGTATTGCAATCCATTTTAGTTGCAAAATACTCGTTGGTATGGGAGTTAAAAGTACACAAAGTCATCCTGTTAGCACAAACTTTTGTCCTGATAAGGAGGGTGTTAGATTGCTGCTGAAAAACCATCAAATTTTTTTGAAAAAGAAACAGGTCCCTTGGCCCAGTTGGTTAAGGCGCGGTGCTAATAACGCCGAGATCAGCAGTTCGATCCTGCTAGGGACCATTTATTCATTGGGCGTGTGGCGTAGTTGGTAGCGCGTTCGCTTAGCATGCGAAAGGTCTCCGGTTCGA
>LQMS01002353.1:0-119434 GCA_001657455.1 Spathaspora girioi | reverse complement strand
TAGAGTAAGCTATTGCAATTAACAGCTCCCAGACCAGCCATGGTGAGAGGTAGAAGATTCTACCAACACCAGTTCAGAGCTTTCGTGGGAGCCATAAAAGGATATAGAAGTGTATTAAACGCTTCTTTCCCCTCTCGCGTTTGACCATTCGTCTTCGTGAGCTACCCTTCTTTCATTCAGGTTTGGTAACTGGGTTGCTGATTCTTCCATTCTGTCGTTGGTATCAAGACTACATCCTCCTCCACCATCGTTACCCTACGTGTTCCAAGTTACCTACTCACTGGTATCTGTTCCTCCCTATACCGTCCAGCCTACAATACTACTATTCCTTATCTCAATAAGCTGTCTACAATATTACTATTCATTATATCAAGTCGTTGTCTACCATATCACTATTCAAAATCTCAAGTAGTGGTCTACAATATTACTAGTTATTATCTCCAATACTTGTCTGCAATCTTGTTATTTCATTGAATCGAGTCGTTGTCCGTGCTGGTCGTTGTTATTCACAGTACTGTCTACATCGGTATTCTTGCTCTCCGTCAGAGTCGTGACGTAGCTGTTGACGCACTATGTTGTGCTTGTGGTACCCCAGGATGTGAACGTATTCGTTCCCCTCGTCGCCCATCTGGTGAAAAATTATCCCCCTTCCACAATTTCATCCATATCCACTACTGTTTATTTTTTTATGCCTATTGAGTATACTTTCGAGTCGTGTTGCTCAGCCTTTACTCCTCCTGATGCAACCTTTGCACTAGTTTGATACTCGATTCCCCATTGTTTTTGTTTTCGGTCGGTGCTGATTTGGTTTGAGAGTCTTTATGGTGATGGCGCCTGTTGGTATTGTTCTGTTCGATATTACTCCGTGGCAAATGGGTCTAGAATCGGGTTTTCCTTACTATGTGAAGGGAACCAGTGGTCTGCCCTAAACCCCATTATTGGAATTTGTGTAAACAAATCGGCTTCTGACGTGGTTCTCCTGAAATATGAAGAGGACCAGTGTTCTGCCCTGATTTCCCCTAGCGGACTTTGTGTTTAGTATTTCCGAATTACCGTCCACGTGGCAATTGCCAGGTTGTCGATACTCGCTATAAATAGTGGTAAATCTCTACTGTAGTTTATAGACAGTTAATACACTCACGCTTCTTTCCCTTATAACCGGGCGAACAGTATCTTTATTTATATATTATTGCGGAAGTTAGTTCAACAATCCCACTAACCAAGCAAGAATCTTAAGAAGATATCTGGCTAGGGCCGAACTGAAGTAGAGTATTTTGCAATTGAAAGCAACAGTTTTATTCTCCCTGATTAAACTGCCTACTCATTATCGTTTCTCTTCTCTCATTCAAAGGAGAACTACTAGGTGGATTTTCGTTTTGCAGTTTTGGTATAAAAATTGTGCAGGTTTTCCTGAACATCACAAACAGCAAAAAAAAGGAAAAATGTTTTGGCTGTCCGGATTATTGCAAAGACACAGACACACCAACCCTTCCCACCTTCTTAAGAGAGTAAATATAATAGTATTGGTCATGGGAGAAGTTGAGAGTAACATATTAAACCTGGACCAAACTTCGCCAGGACGTAAGAAGAGAGCTCATAGTCCAAGCGAGTTGGATGTTTTCAATAGACCTCCTGCCAAGTCACCGACTTTTGACAGAGAAATCCCCAAAAGTATTGCATTTGTTGATTTACAAAAATTAGAATATGCCACAAGAACTTTACAAAAGAATATCGAGACAGTACTAGAATTATCTCCTGATGTGCTTAAATTAAAGAAGTTGATAGACTCACCAAGTCTCAACCAAGGTATTAAAATGGAGTTGAAACAAAATGATTTGATTGAAATGGGTGCTAAGTTACAATCAAGATATAAGATTGGACAGTTGCCGATTTTGGATGAAATCGTCCTGGGTAAAATTAATTTTAATGATCAAGACATGAAGAAATTAAAAGAATGTCATCCTAATACTGACAATATCGAAATTGAAGTTCCTGTTAGACCAATGACAGATGAAATATCCCCAAGAGGACTCGATAATACCTTACCACCATTACCTGAAATTAAAGATCCTGCATTATATGAACGAGTGTTTATTCACAAATCCTACGTCAATAGTAAATCCTATTTGAATGCGGAAAAATTAATCAATAGTCATAATGAAAGATTAGAATTCATTGGTGATTCTGTGTTGAATACATTGGCTACTATGATCATCTATAAGGAATTCCCAACCGCCACAGAAGGTCAGCTATCCCAAATTAGATCGGATTTGGTCAACAATAAAACGTTGTGTCAATTTTCTCTTCAATACGGTCTTGATAAGAAATTACGGGCGAGAATTGAAGATGCAATCTTGAAATCAGGCGACCAGAAGATTTATGCTGATATATTTGAAGCTTATATAGGAGCTGTAGCCACCGAACGTGGAATGAATTTATCTGGAGTAAAGACCTGGTTGCATCAATTGTATAGAGAAAGATTGGGTAAACTTCGAGTATTGTATATATCTGAGCCAATCGACAGAGATGCAAAATCAAAATTATATTCCACAATTGGAATGGCTGATGCTAGCCCTCAATATGAAACGATCCAACAAGGGGATGGTGTTAAAGTTGATTGTATAGTTCATTGTACTATGAAAGGTGAAATCATAGGGGTAGGTCAAGCACCTAGTTCTAAGGATGCAAGTTTGAGATCTGCAATGGATGCATTACGGAATAAAGAAAAACTAGAAAAATTCTATTTACAACGTAAAATGACCGATCGTCCGGTAAAACAGTTTTCCAAAGAAGGCAGTAATGAAAAGAATGAGTTGACACCCACAAAGCTGAATAGCGAGGCACTCTCGAGTTCTGCGTTTGATATGTCACATTTCCCAATCAAAGTTGACGACTCAGAACCAATTGATACAACTGCTACTAATAGATTATATGCTGAAGTTAATCAGAAAACCGGAACTCATCCACAATACTTGTTCACCAAGGGAGACGACAACAAACAAGTTGCAACTTTAAAAATCAGGGGAGTAGAAGTTGCAATTGCATCCGACTTGGGTAAAAAGAATGCCATGCGTAGAGTTGCCAAAGCTCTTTTAGATAACAAAAAGGCATTTGACGAAATATGTAAATCTCTTTAAATAGTCGTCATAAATCGAATATAAAATAGAGAAAAGAGTTAGTACGTATGGGATGTTTTTTCATAAATATACTTTGAACTATTTAACTAATACCGTGGTTTTTAAAAACATATAAATAAAGAGAATATAAGAAGAATTAAAATGGATGACGAATTTGGATGATTCGAAAGACTTATACCTTAGATGGATAAGTGTTGTTGAAAGCATTCCAGCCAAAAAGCCATTGTTGGAAATCTCTGTCAGACCATTGATCAGGGTTGTGACCATCTCTAGCGTTCATAAGAGCATCTCTTTCTTCTTGTTCTTCTCCATCTGGTAAATGCCAAATGTCACCGTTCTTTCTAGCACCAGCTTGAATAATTTCTGGTCTTCTCTTTCTTAATTTTTCATAACTGAAAAGAGCAGAAGGAATTTCGGAAACAGAGGTAATTTTGTCTAATTCTTCAGCTAAAGTAGCACCATCTTCAATAGCTTGAGCAGCACCTTGAGCCAAGTATGGCAACATAGCATGAGCAGCATCACCAATCAACACAACCTTACCACTCTTGGAAACCCATCTTGGTAATTTTGGTAAATCAGCTAAAACCCATTTCAAAACAGTCTTAACGTGAGTTAATAATTGACGAATAACAGGATCAAAGTTCTTGTAATGGTTTCTCATTTCCTTAACATCTCCTGGTTCATTCCATTTACCAACAGAAGCTTGACCTGGATGAGACATGACAATGTTGTACATTTCTCCGTTTCTAATTGGGTAAGCCATAACGTGTCTTCTGTAACCGATCCAACAGTTAGAGTTGATATCAGTCATCAAATGAGCAATGACTGGGTCAGAAAGCATTTCTTCTCTTGGAACAGTAGCTCTGAAGGCACAGTTGGAAGATGGTAATGGAGCAACAACTTCTTCAGTAACAACAGCAGTATCTCTAACTCTAGATCTAATACCATCAGCACCAACAACTAAATCACCAGTGAATTTTTCACCATTTTCCAAGTAAACAGTAGCAGTTTCTGGATCAACTTCCTTAACTCTACAACCGGTCTTGTATTCAATACCTAATTCAGTAGCAGCTTCCAATAAGAATCTTTGGTAATCAGCACGATGAATCAACAAGTATGGGTGACCGTAACTTTCAGTCATATCTGGATCCAATGGAGTGGTAGAAAGAGGAGCACCGGTGTCATATCTTCTTAAGATGATATTCTTTGGTCTAGTGACTAATTTTTCAAATTTTTCAAAGATACCATATTCTTTAAGAATTCTAACAGTGTTTGGTGGAACTTGAATACCAGCACCGACTTCACTTAAAGTGGAAGAACTTTCAAGAACAGTGACATTATGTCCTTTTCTCTTTAAAGCAATGGCACTAGCAAGACCACCTAAACCACCACCACAAACAATAACGTTGAATGAAACCATGACCATAATATAGATAAAATTTAAACTTTTTTAGTAATTTGTTGTTATCAAATACACTTGTTAAAGATAGAATAAATATTAGAAACAAACTAAAATCAGAGGGAATCGTTTAATATATATACTTGAGAACGGAAATACGGAACCCCCATTTCGGTAGTTGCGAAAAAAGTAGATCACAAATCTGGGGTTAAAACACCAATTAAGCCGACTGTATTTCTAAATCCGTATGTGTAAAGTGCTTGAAATCGGCATTGAACGAAATTTTCAATGGAAACACCTTCCGAAAATTAGATGGCTTCGGAATGTCATTCCTTAATCTTGGAGTAAACGGAACCAATGCCGAAATCATATCAAGAAAAAAATGTGAACAATAAACTTTCGGAACAGAGTGGGGCACATGAAGAGAGGGGGAGGGGGAGTTATTATTTTGTAATGGATGCAAGGAAAAAAGACCCCACTCAGCCACGGGCGGCAAATCCGAGTTCCTGCAGCAGCCAAATATCGTATTTTTTTGTCTGTCAAAATTGTATATCGGCAACATATTCCGAAACCCAAAGGGAAAGTAAATTTGCTCGGAATACCACAAATTACGATTGTCTACAAAGGGGGTGTTTACTTTAGGCTTTTGTCTTAAGATCGGTGAAGAATGGTCTGATAATTGTACAATTGTCTCATGATGTATATGTTGATGCTTAGCATTCGTTTTAATGCCGCTTTTGTATAAGATTCAAAGGAATTCCTGTTCTGTGTAAACTAGAAATTCATTACTTCTTCTGTCGTTAATGACGCACGGTTTCCGTTTTTTTTTTAATTGGGGTACCTTTGCCTTATTTTTTTGTCTTAGGAAAACTTTACTCCATTTTTGACCTTTGGTTCTACCCACTTTAAGATACCAAGACTGATAGTGCAAAAAAAAATAATTCCAGTTAACTAAGACCTATCTCCAATTATGTTGGGTTATTTCTCCACATTAAAGAGGAGCAAATAGTAAGAGGTGCAATTACAAACGAGAAATAGATCTCCAATGCCCATCAGGAAGTGCATTCCGTAAAATATCCCGGAAAATAATAATTATTAATAATTATTGCTTTTTTCTACCCTACATTTCTTTTGTGATTATTATTTTGTTCAAGTTTGTTCCAGGTTATTTTTAATCGGGAAATGTGGGGAATTGTTAGATTAACTAGGACTCCGAAACGAACAAAGATGAATAATTATGCATAATTCCTTTATTTTCTAACATGCTAGATTTAAACAGTGATTGTTCTTTCATGCGGGTCAGATTTTAAATATAAATAGATCCATGATATTCTTGTTGAAGTTTTTCATTTTTTTGCAATCTTTTTTTAATCATTACAACAAACAGTTACTTCTATTTGTTTAAACATGTCTACTCCTTCTATTGCTAGCGATATTGAAAAAGGTTTCCCATCCCATGTTGAGGACCAGCCAATTGGTATTACCGCTGATATTGATCCAGAACATGAGCAATATCTCATTCTGAGACACGGTTCCGTTCAATTGGACCCTCTTCCATCTGCTGATCCTCAGGATCCACTTAACTGGCCTGATTGGAAGAAGAACTATGAAATTTTGTTGATTGCTTTTGGTACTTTTTCTTCAACTTTTATGGCTGCCGGTTTGACACCTGCTTTTGAAACCATGGCTGAAGAATATGGTGTTCCACTTACAACTGCTGCTTACTTCACTTCCGCTCAAATTGCTGTCTTTGGGGTTTTACCATTATTATGGGTTCCATTAATGAACACTTATGGTAGAAAATTCTTTTTAACCTTTGGTGCTTTTGCTTGTGGTGTTTTGAACATTGGTGGTGCTCTTTCCACTACTTTTAACCAACAAATGGCTACCAGAGTTTTGGTTGGGGTTTTCGTTTCTACTGCTACTGCTGCTGGTTCTTCAGTTGTTGGTGACTTGGCCTTCTCCCATGAAAGAGGAAAGAAGAATGGTTGGTGGTCTCTTGCTTTGGTTATTGGTACTCCTGCTGGTCCTTTCTTTACTGGATTTATTCAACAACATGCAGGTACTAAATGGATCTTCTACGTGTTTGCTATTTTGAACTTTATTCAATTCGGTTTATGGGTATTTGCTACTGAAACTGTCTACACTAGATCCAACCCAGAATACCATCAAAGCAAGATTCTTAAGTATATGGGTATCCGTAAGTCTGAAAGCAGAAAGTTTGACTGGAAAATGTTCTTCAGACCATTAAAGCAAGCTGCCAACTTTAATATTTCTGTTGCCGTTCTTGCTGCCTCAGTTACTTTCTGTTACGCCAACATTGTCTTAGTTGTTGAAATGCCTCAAGTTATGATTCCATACTTCCACCTTAGTCCTCAACAATTATCTTTGCAATATATTTCTATTATCATCGGTTCCATTATTGGTGAAATCCTTGCTGGTCCACTTTCTGATTGGTGGATGAAGAGAAGTATTGCTAAGAGAGACGGTAAGAGAGTTATTGTTGATAGATTATGGATCTCATACAATGGTTATCTCTTGGTTATTGTTGGTTTAATTATCTGGGGTGTTTTCTTATTCGAAGCTAAACCAGGTCACTGGAACATTAGACCATTAATTGGTGCCGCTATTGCTGCTGCTGGTAACAACATTGTCGCTACCGTCATTACTACATTTGCCATTGACAGTAAACCAGAGAAGGCTGCTGACATTGGTTTATACATTAACTTTGTTAGATCTCTCTACGGGTTCCTTGGTCCTTTCTACTTCCCATACATGTTTGAAAACTTGAACTTTGCTGGTTCTGCTGGTTTAATGTGTGCGCTTGTCTTATTATTTGCATGGGTTCCAACCATTTTGGCTCACTTTGTTGGATTAAGACGTGAAAAGAAATTGTAAGTATTTATTTAATGTTTAGTAATAATAGGGGCTCTGGTTAGCTTAGAGAATAATACACAAACTTTAACTTGAAATCATTAAAATTTTTGTAGATTTTATCTCTGAAGAAGGTTTTGTGACATAACGGAGTCACACTCCGAAATTAGTCAGAGTTCGGAGAAGAGGGGTGAAGAGGCTTTGGAATGCCGAGAGAAAATACACAAAACTGTTAATTATCAACGGGTACAAGCAGTAAATACATAAACTATATTCAAGGGGTGGTAGTGGTCCGTGCTCCCGAGAGAGTGAGTAGAGGGGTGCTATTGTCTTTATCAAAAATATCAAACAATGGGTCGAAAACGGAGATTGGTTCTGTTGCACTTTCTTTCTCAGTCCAAGTTCGTTGCTTGGCATTATGCGGATTAGAACCCGGATTTTCAACAGCGGAACTATGTAGGGTTTCCCAATTTAATTCCTCAACGGCATTTTTAGATAAGTTATCCGAAAAATCAATAGATATAGGCAAATCGATGGGTAATTCCGAATTCTTAAGCCGAGTGATTTTTTGGATATTTGAAGCCTTAGATGATTGAACCTTTGATTGTAACTTGTTCTTTTTTGTGATTGGATATTGGTATCGTTTAATAATAAACTCTCTTTTGCGTCTTTTGTTATTTAAATTGGTAGTACTTTTGAAATTAGACATCGCAGGTCCCCAATGCTTTGCTGGGTTCTCAAAGATCACCTCTATCGAATCGCCAAGATTATTTGGTCTGGTTTGCGAGGTGGATTTCTTCATTATTCTAGAAGGACCTTCAGTTTCGGTTAACTCGAACTTGGCAGGTGCTGTAATTAACTTGGCCTCCTCAAACAAGGAAATGTCTTCTTCGAACATTTGAGCAGAATGCTCTTGAACTTACTAAGTAATTCAGCATAGTGGAGAGTATTCATAGTTCTAGGTTTCTCTCTCCTTTTATACAGGCAATACGTTACGTTTCTTCCTTGATTTAAATTAAGGAACTTTCAAGGATACCTATATTTAGAGGATCATGGTACTGCTCTTTATCAAAGCAACTACAAGATATTATCGCAGATTGTTTTTACAACCTCTACAGTTACGCATTCATAAAATAATATAATCTTGTCATATCATAACCTATAAATAAAATATTGCTGATACTAACCTAGAATTGCAGCAATTAAACTGAAAAAAAAGCAACAAGAAATAAAACCGACATTAACCCACTTAATTTGTAGCGGATCTGTAAATATTTAAATTCTTAAGTAAGGTAGAATCGTTGAAACTGAAGAGATAAGCAGTTGAATTACCTTCATTGACATGTCTGAACTTCTTCCATGAAGGAACACAGAAAGTATCCTTACCATCCCATCTCAAGATAGCTTCTTCTCCGTTATCTTCTTGGATAGCAGTGTAACCTTGACCTTCATAGATGTGGAATACGAAGGAAGCATTTTCTTGACGCCATTGACTAGTCTTACCAGCATTAAGTCTTTCAGCTTGGGCAGTAAGAATACTTGATAAAGGTTTCTTATCTTCCCCTTGAGTGTAGTTGTAGATAGCATAGTCACCTTCAACACTGTCAAGGTAATCTTGAGTGATCTTCCATGGGAATTTAATATTAGATTGTTCCACAGTTTCAGCAGGATATCTTTCTTCGTGGTAATGTTCAGCAAAATTAACTGGGATAGCTTGGAACATAGGTAAGTCAAGACCATCTAACCAGATCATAGGGCCAGCACCTTCTTTACCATGATCGTGCCAGTCCCATCTTGGAGTCAAAATAACATCACCACGTTCCATATAAATTCTTTTACCTTCGACGGCAGTGAACCCACCATCACCTTCAATGATAAATCTTAAGGCGAAAGCAGAGTGTCTGTGAGCAGGAGCAACTTCACCAGGGTTAATATATTGTAAACCAGCATACAAAGTATCAGTAGTTTGTGGGGCCTTCAAAGCAGGGTTGATAAGCATCAACACACGTCTTTCAGATTCTTCAGCAGGAACCAAACGACCAGATTCTTCTAATAATGGACGTAATTTCTTATAATCCCATACAGTTGGGACAGCCTTAGGCTTAGGAACTGGAGGAACCATAGCAGACATGACGGACCATAATGGTTCGACATTTTCTGGTTTCAAACTCTTGTAAAAGTTAACCTTTTCAGCATTATTAGTAGCAGCAGTTTCGACAGGAGCCATGTTTAGTAGTTTTAGAATATATAAAAGATGTTGTCTTAGAACAAGAAGTTAGAAAGATTTTGAAAAAGGGAGAGATTAAATAGATATATATATAGAGATATATTTAAGCCGATCGATTACATCAGCCGATAAATCTGGAGTAACTCCGTGAATTGGTCAACATCGGAACATAGATCCTTAATTTCCGAACTTCATGTCCCGCAAAATTGTTAGCGGAGATGCTGTATGTCGGTTGGGGATATTTTGTTGATTTTGTTGCATAATACTTCCCCACAAAGGAAAATATTTTGACAGATAAAAATTTCGGTATGCTGTTCCGTTCCCCACTTAATTTCGGAATGTTATTTCCATCCACGCAGTGCGTGTAATCAAAAAGATGGAAAAAGAAAGCAAGAAAAGAGAACAAAGAATAGTTGCGGGATAAAATGCCGAAGACTTTTATTAACACATACGGAATTGGTTTCCGAAAAACGTTTGGACAAATCCGCAATTCTATCAAATTGATACCGGTTGATGTGATGTCGGTGAAATAATTAATATCCGGTATTACGTGTTTTTGGACAAAACTGTGGAGGTTGAAATTTTTCGAATAAATAGAGAGGAATCTCTTTAACTTTTCAAACTTTTATTCTCTTTTTCAAAAAGTATATCAAATACATATTACTATTAAACTAAATAAATCATAATGACTGTTGCTTGGAAAAGATTAATCAGATTCGTTGCTAATGACGGTAAGATCTACAGAGGTGAACCAATTGTCACCGATGCTGAATACGATGTTGGTAGACAATTCCTCGAAGGTAAGATCATCAAGGCTAAGGTCATCAAAGGTGACAACATCTTTGAAGATGCTGTTGTTACTGATGAAGTTTTGGAAGTCAAGAAATTATTAGGTCCATTGACTGAAGACCAAGTTCCAATCATCAAGTGTGTTGGTTTAAACTACATGAAGCATATTCAAGAAGGTGGTAGAACTCCTCCACCATACCCATCTATTTTCTACAAGCCAAGATTCAGTGTTGCTGATTTCGGTGAACCAGTTCCAATTCCAAGAATTGCTCAAGAAGATCAAGTTGATTACGAAGGTGAATTATGTGTTGTTATTGGTAAGACCGGTAAGAACATTAAGGAAGAAGATGCTTTGAAATACGTTGCTGGTTACGTTTCTGGTAATGATGTTTCTGCTAGAACTTGGCAAAGAAACCCAGCTTATGCTGGTGGTGTTCCACAATGGGGTTTCTCCAAGTCTTTTGACAAATATGCTCCATTAGGTCCACAATTGGTTTCTACCAACGTTATTGCTAACCCAGGTACTTTACAATTAACCACCAGAGTTAACGGTGAAGTTCGTCAAGATACCGGTACTGATGATCTTTTATTCAACGTTCCAAAGATCATTGCTTTCATTTCTCAAGAAACCACCTTGGAACAAGGTACTGTTATCATGACTGGTACTCCAAGTGGTGTTGCCATGGGTATGAAGGTTCCAAAATACTTGAAGCATAACGACGAAGTTGAAGTTGAAATTAGTCAAATTGGTACTCTTTCTAACAAGATGGATTTCATTTAATTTATATAGGTTTACAGAAATAGATATTTAAAAGGTTTTAACTAAATTAAACATGTAGCTTGCGAGGTATTTCAGGGCATAACCTAATTTAAAGAATATAGCTCCGAAGTATTGCTTGACTTGAGAATACTCTGGTGAGAAAGTAATTTCTTATTTGCGATTGATATCTGACAAAATTTCTATTTTTTAACTATCTAACCTATCTAACCTAATAAAACTCGGATTTAATTCCAGCAGTGTATCTTTCCTTTTCTTCATTGAAAATGGAAGCTTGAGGAACGTGTTTACTAAAATCATCATCCAATAAAGCTTGTCTGATCATAGAAACTTCTCCATTGTATTTACCAGGTAAAGTACGAATTGTACATCCGCATCCAGTACAAAATTGCTTCTTCTTAGGAGTTCCACTCTTGGTCTTTTGAACAATGTATTCACCAATTTTTGAATTTGGATCTTTCATTTCGACATTCTTAGTGTCATAAACAGTGATGAATTGACCTAAAGCACCAGCACCTTTACGACAATCAGAACAGTAACAGGTCATGGTTCTTGATGGCTCACCAGTGAGCTTGAAATTAACTTCTCCACAGAGACAGGATCCAGAGTATGACATGATGGTTGGTTTTTTGATAATCCAAAGTGGTATTCTAGTGTTCTAAAGATTGATATTCAATAATTCTCGAGAAAAGGACTTTAGAAAATTTCCAAACAGAATCATTGATATAAGCTGCTGAAATTTACAAGCCGGAAAAAGCTCGATTCGGTACTCTGATCCCGCGTTTGTTCACGCTTAGTAATTAATGCCATCGTGTGGGGGACGTTACCGATCTGTTGCGGAACTACCATCCGAAATTACCAAAATTAAGAAAAATGTGTCACATAATGTGATATTAAGTAAAAAAATATTTTTATTTTTCTGGGCGAAGCTTGATTGCAATACCCCTACATGCAGAATTGTTTAATTCGGTTTCCAGTTCCGAGGGAGAGAAAGCAATTACTACATTGGCTACAATAGTCGGGGAATTGGTAAAGAACCTACACAAAGTTTGAAAATCGCGCTAAACATTCTATTACATTCTATGTATCTCTATCGTAAACCTAATACATTTGGTTCGTCGGAATAATGGAACGGTCCTCCGAACGGCCCCGCAGTATCGTAAAGCAATGAATATAATACATCAGTAGGCACTTCTGAACTTGTTGAGCTAGGACTATAATTATGCATGGCATAAATGGATGAACCAGGAACTGCAGAAACAGCTAGAGTCAGTAACTGGTCCGGTTCATGCAGTAGCGGCATGGGTGTATTTCTTTGAGTTGCTAATCTCTGGGAAGAAATATTTACCTTGTTACCCATCATTTCTAGAACTTTAAGACAACGCATGGCTGATTCCGAATGATGAGTGTATGACCCCAATATTTCCAAACTATGATTCCAGGCATTTTCAAAAGTAGGCAAGTCTAAATCCCGATGAAGACTGATTTGAAGCTTGGCAGCAAGGAGTACAGTAGCCGAAGTATAGACATAGAATACATTATACCAATGGGCTGGCAAATATATAATATCACCAGCTCGATATTTTCCAATTAAATCGATTAATTCCACTGCCAATTTGACACACAGCACCGCCACTGATTTCTGAGTCGACAGATATAATTCAGATGTGTTTGCATGGATTCTAAACGCCTTAGGGAATAGCGTTTGTCTATAAAGCATGATTTTCATATGTAAGAATCGGATATGTAATACAATGCTTTGTCTTTCAAATGGCATCATTTTTTGTAAATCAGTTTTGTATTGAAGATGTTCTGGTAAATTTGCTTTAAATTCATTCAATCGATTTTCAAATTTGAATATGTTTAAAAGTAATTGCATTACATCATCCAGGGTTTCATTGGGATAAACTTGTTTTAAGATATCAGCAAGGATATTATACAACTTAACTGTTTGAATGAAAAACCCTATCTTGGAAGGGCCCTTCATAGCTAAGATTACGTCATCCTTTATATACTCATCGTCAACACACAACGGCATCTCACTCAGTTCACGATCTTGTGTCACCATTAGTGGTCTACCCATAGTCATTGAAACAATTCTATCCATAAGTAAACACCCTTGCCACAACCGTTTTCTTATTTCTCGATCAATTAGACTCTTGGTATTGGCGTAATTTTGATCCAGATGTAATCCCAAACCTTGGGCTATTCTAATTGACAACCCAACAATGTTCCAACATCCGGCCAGTCCTGTACTAGCTTGTAAGAATTGACCAGTTAATAGTAATGCTTGAACGAGAAGCACTGAACCAGTGTCCATTAAGTGGAACCTTAGTAATTCTTGAGATCTATCAAAGTATAATTCGGAATTATCTTCAATCTTTTCTGATTCAGGAGTCAATTGACATCCAAATGCAAAAATAATGTTAACAATAGAATAAAACAACTCATCTACATCATCGTTGTCCCCGTTATTAAACCAAATAGTTTCATATGTAGCCATAAATGTCGGTTGATGAACAAAGGGATATAATGTATATGCATATTCGAAATAATTCTTGACATATCGATCTGCCACTGACCTTGGTGGTAATACAATTTCAGTAGATCCTCGAGATATGGTAGCCTCGTTTCTTGACATTCTATATAAATTGGGTCTTTCTGAGTCACTTTCGTCACCCGTGGTGGTACTGCCTCCCATTTCTGATTTATAGGACCCATCAATGACATTGGAAATATCCTTCATGAAAGAAATAGCTGCTGAAGATCCATAGAAGTCACGGTCTTTGCCTCTAGGTTGCTTTGTCATGGACCCTGCACCCATAGCATCTGTTGAATCTTCTCTTCTTTGTCTCATTGATGTAGTTGTTGAATTGTTACTTCTTACAGAAGTGGAAGGAGTTATACTTGGAGCAAAATGATTTTCGCTAGGGTTATCTCCATTATTATGTATAGAGAACGAGTTTCTCTGAAAAGGTCTATCAGGTGGTTGTGGTAATGCAAGGGGAGGAGGAGTAGGTTGAAATGATTCGTTGTTGTTATTAGAAACCATGTTGCTGATGGTTGGAGTCTTGTATGTAGTCAAAGACGAAGAAGGAGGTTGTTGTGGAGCAGGTGTGTCATATTCTTCAGTCTGGTTGGCCATTCCCAACTTTTGTTCCAATTGTCGTACATATTCCACAGTAACATGTGCCCGATTGTACTTGACTCCATACGAACATTCAGTTTGTTTCTTTTGGCAACCGCCACAGATTGGCTGTTGTCCGTCACATTTGGTTTTCCGTTGTCGACATCTATTACATGCAAGGACAACTCTTGGACGTTTGCTCTTACTATCCTTGGAGACTTTGTCGTTCATGGCTTAAATAAACGTGGAAGGGTCTAAATGATTATTGCAGTACAGATGGACCAGAATCTTTTTTTTTGTTCTTCCGGAGATCTAACTATTCTTATATAAATGAGAAAATATTAATGAGTGAATAAAAATACCCCTAAAAAATAGAATGAAGAAAATCCAGAATATTTTCGGATTTCCAATTCTCCTCCTAGTTGCAAACTTCTAGGAACAAGACCGGAGGGGAGAGATACCTTGACAAAGTAAGAGATTGGTTATTTGTTTTTGATTGTTTCGAAGTATTCGTGAAGTTGTACCTACATAATTTTGTTAATTGTTACGGCTTTCTTTTCAGATAAAGGGCTACCTTTGTTCAGAACTGTTACAAGTCGGAAATTGTGAAAACAGTTTGGCTTAGCTCATTAACCAATTTGTTTGACGCAAAGCTTTTCCCAATAAACATTCTTAGACTCCATAAAACGTTGGTCAAGCTTCTTACTGTTAGCCTGTACCCCACTCTGATTAATTACGGGGAAATATTTTTTTCAAGATACTTCCGACTTTGTGCCCGGGCTGAAAAAATATTGAGTTTCTTTTGACTCAGCGCCGACATTGACCCGGAATCAACTACACAGAATCTCATATCCACCATGTCCGATAACCCCAGCTTTGAAATACCAAACCATAATGAAAACACTTCTACCCCTCTTGAGTAAACTACTACTTGTTTTCAGTTACGTATCAGTAGGCATGAAACTTTTTTAAATTTTCTTGCAAAACTGTTGCGAAAAATATTAACGCAAATTTTCTTGCAGGTTAAAAGCTCACTAAAAAAATCAAAAAGTTTTTTGAGTTAAACCCGCACAAAAAATACAAATTTGTGATACCTTTCACAAAACTATTGCAAATGCTATTCAATTCAAAAAAGAAATGGTCCCTAGCAGGATCGAACTGCTGATCTCGGCGTTATTAGCACCGCGCCTTAACCAACTGGGCCAAGGGACCGTTATTCTTGCTGCAAAAAATGGTGATGTTTTCCAAGATAGGGGGAATTCACGTGGCAATTTACTTCCGGGATGATTTTCTAGTTGAGTATTTGGATGTGTTGAATTGTGATCACAAACCGTTAAATAAAAGTAATTAACAGTCTTAGAGCAGAGATAAGTTTGTAGTGACAGAAAATTTAGACCCAATATCATGTATATTTGACCATAAATTGTCAAATAGTTTGTAGGCTCTGATTCTTTTTGCAGCAAAATTCAAATTTAAACGGGTGCAAAAAAACTCTACCAAAAAGTTTTAATTTAAATTACTTTCTTTTCTCTTGTTGAATTAATCGATTTCAATCATAATCAAGTATAAGTAAATGGTAATAAATAGCAACTTCAATACTAACAACTAGTTGTTGTTCGATCCAAGATTGAATTACAGTTTCCAACAAAGTCAAATTGCTGCTAATTTATATTCATATATTCCCTGCGCTTCATTTTTGTGATTTCACATTAATCTAAAATAAATCAGTTCAGTGTTAACAGATCTTTTGAAAGAGATTACTTTAAGTTCTAAACATATACATATTTCGCTTGGCTTTAAATATATCACTTCATAATTCATCTAATTACTTTTACACACTACAAATTCCCCAAAAAAAACAGTGGTAAATACTATCCCCAATACATGGTATTTTATTACAAAGATTAAATTTATATGATGGTTAGTATAAAGTGTGTTTGACCTGTGTTTATTGTGTACTTAATAGGTAGTTTGGCATTGCTTTTTAATGTTTTTAGGGGGTGAGACTTTGTGGTTTACTGTCGCCTTTTGTAGAGTTGGGGTCTCCAAAGGTGCAGTTCATTAGGTGGTCTGTAGATATGATCTTGCCGGACACGGGAGTATGCCTGACTGGGAGGGTGTCCTGGCTCTACTGGGACACCCCCAACCAGGAGGGGCCCAAGGTGAATCGAAGGGTTCAGCCTGGTCATGTCCGATTGGGAGGTGCTCTAGGCGACACTCTTGGAGAGCCAAGTCATGTTTGATTTGGTATGTTCTAGCATCAACGAAGGTTAAGAACTTAATGAAAATTTGATATCCAGACTGAGTGTCGTTTGGCAAATCAGAGTTCAAATTGGTGCACATAAAAAATCACCATGAGCCGCACACCCAACATTAGCTGGTAGATTTCTAGTAAATTGAAAAACAAAGTGGAGGGTTACGTTTGTGTGTATCTTTTTAATTGAACACACAGCTATGAACATTACCACCCCACCGAATAACGATCAGCACAAGCCTGGTATACTGCAAAATGAATCCCTTAAGCAGCAACAGAAGCTTCTTCCTGCCCTGCCTCCAGAACACCTTTCCGAGTTTATCACAATAATGAACCAGGACTATAGCAACACTCCTTCATCCCGACAGACTTCCCTCAATACATACACGTCATTCTCGCCATCTGTTCTCGACATGAGCAACAACGATATTATCACCACGACTGATTTCCATCACATAACCTCCACTTACGAAAAACTCTTTACCGCATCCACACATTTGCAAAAAGCCCTTGAAAGTGTAAGTGATGCTGCCAACGATTTTGGTCAGGCTTTGGAACGGTGTATTAATGATTGTCCCAAGGTAAACAATAGTGCTACCATTGAGGATGGCGTGTGTAATGCCGCAGGATTGCAGTACATCATGGCTAGCAACCATCAGATCCTTGGTAGAATGATTCATAATAGTTTCACTGCACCACTTCAACAGGAATTGAAGAAATTAAAGCTAGAATATGAACAGAATCATACATATTATCAACAGGAGATTAAATCCAAATCGAAACTACTAAAGGAATTCGAGGTTGAGAATTCAAAATTAAGAAAGAAGAAAGTTCGGAATTTGAATAAATATAAACATAACCTATTGAGTTTAACTGGTCAATTGGATGATATTGATCGAGTGAAATATGACTATTACCATGAAATAAATGCGTTGGTGGCGGGGTATAATCGAGACCATTTATTGACAAGAACAGGGGGATTGGTTAGGGCCGAATTAGAGATTAGTGAGTCGATAGCGAAGAAAGGTTGGAGTGGGGGTGGATTAGATAAATTGCTAAGTATCTCTCCCGACTTATTTGATAGTGAGGTAAACAGTGAAAGTATAGAAGAAGAGGACCGAATAGATGATGATACAATTGAGTTGACAAGGAGGGAAGAAGAAGACGAAGAGCAGGAAGACAGACAAGAAGAACAAGAAGAGGAGGAAGTAGAAGAAGGGGATACACCTAGAACTATAGAAGAGCCCGAAGAACCGTTTTCTTTACCCATAGTGAGTACCACTAATACGTTACTACGGAAGTTACATAAAGACAATAAGATTAATGATATGGTTGAAAGTTTCTAGACAATTTTACAGACTATATATTTAGTAATGAACAAATGTACGCTATAGTTTACTCGCTGTCGCTGGCGAAATTATTTCTGAAACTTTTCATTGGACGTAACCCCCATTTCTTCAACATGGCAATATCCTCATCCCAACCGTTACACATGGTAGTCAACATCTTCTCACCTGTAAAGATCGCATTACATCCACAAAGAAAACACAAGAATTGTTCATGTTCTTTCATAGTATATCTCCCTGCAGCTAACCTAATAATTGATTCTGGCATAATCAATCTTGCTGTAGCAATAGTTCTCAATATTTGATCAAATTGTAATTTCTTTTCTTGAGGTAAACTACGTAATTCCTTCTCCATTGGAGTACCTACAATAGGCACTAATCTATTAATAGGTAAAGACTCTGGATGAGGACTCAATGTTGCTAAAGTATATAAAAATGAAACATGATCGTCAGGTGTTTCACCAAGACCTAAAATACCTCCAGTACACGCACTGATTCCTGCCTTTTGCACATTCTTTATAGTGTCCAACCGATCATCATAAGTACGAGTGGTAATAACATTTGAATAATGTTCTCTCAGGGTATCAACATTGTGATTATATGCCGTCAATCCTTTCTCCTTCAATGCAACTGCTTGTTCTTCCGAGATCATACCTAAGGTAACACAAGTTTCCATTCCCATGGCATTGATCTGTTCCACCATGTCACCAATTTTACGTAATCCCGATTTCCGTCCATGCATATCACGCCAAGCTGCACCCATACAGAATCTGGTTGAACCATTGGCCTTGGCAATTCTCGCTTTTTCTAAAACGGTATCAACAGATATCAATTTTTCAGCTTGTAATCCAGTATTATGACGGGATGATTGGGCACAATAACTACAATCCTCGGTACATCCACCAGTTTTAATTGAAAGTAACGTACAAAGTTGAACTTCATTGGGATCATGATATTGTCGATGTTGTAAACTGGATTGATGGATAAGTTCAAGTAAAGGAGTATTGTAAATTTCTTGAATTTGTGACTTTGTCCAAGAAGATATGGGAGGCGAAGTACGAGCAAGTTGAATTGCTGAACTGAGAAGTCTTGTAGAAGTGAACAATGACCGTTTGAATAACATCTTAGTTTGAAACTATCGGAGACAAATGGAAGAGAAGAGGAAGAAATAATTGGAAAGGGAATGCGTCTTATTGGACGATCTGAATTGGATTGTTGCAAAATTATTTTTTTCGAAAATGAGTTGATAATTTGACTACGAGTCAAAACCTGATGGGAAATAGAACAGGGTCCAGATGACTCAGGTTGATTCATTTAGGGCAGTAAACCTAGCTGTTGATATTCTTCACGTGATACGAGAGAAAAGATTTGTTTGAAATCATTGTGTGTCTTTACCGAAATCTCTTTTTTTTTTTCTTTTGCTCACATTATCAGTTCATTAACTACTGAAAAATTTGAACATCGCTAAGTTTTTCTTTTCTTCATCTAATTAAGAAACATATTAAAAATGGCTCCAATCGTATGTATACCCTTGCAAAACTAACCTAAATTGATATTTATGAGATAGTTGATTGAAAGTATAACTTTTCCCACAGTTGTACGGGTGATTATTGTTTAGTTTTTTATAATTTTTTCTAAACGAATAATCTTTACAAAACCTAAAAGACTTTTACCCGTATAGGGGAAGGCTTTGCTGTCAAACAAATGTTCTTATTTCTTGTATCAAAGATAGGGAACATTTAAATTTGTGCGGTAGGCTAACCTTTATCTTATAGACCACCAAGAAATCCAAGGCTGCTAAGAAGTTCGTCGTTGACACCTCTGCTCCAGTTGAAAACGGTGTTTTCGACCAAGAAGGTTACGTTAAGTACTTAGTTGAACATATCAAGGTTGAAGGTATTGTCGGTAACTTGAGTGATGATATCTCTGTTACCACCGAAGGTAACAAGGTTGTCGTTGTTTCTAACACCAAGTTCTCTGGTAAATACTTAAAGTACTTGACAAAGAGATACTTAAAGAAGAACCAAATCAGAGATTGGATTAGATTTGTTGCTGTTAAGCAAAACCAATATCAATTACAATTCTACTCTGTCGCTGAAGAAGAAGAAGAAGACGAAGAATAAGCGATTTAGCTAACATTCTTTATTTTCTAGCCTTTAGTTAAGGTCATTGTTTATTTCGGGTTAATAGGTTTTTTGTAAAATATATATCAAATTTCGATATAAACAAAATTGATTTTAAAAATAATGTAAAATTTCACAAGCATGTGAGAATTTGAACCCACATGTGGCTGCACGTAATCCTAAGTTGTACACCTATGCAACCAGAGGCGATGTAAGGGGTCTTAAACTTCAGAAGTATAAACATTAACTTTCATTTATTACTCATCTATAAATAGAAAACCAAACCATGATGCAGAATTAAACATAAAAATGGGAGAACACCAGTAACCAACCAATCTTAACATGTCATCAATTTATATTCTTATATAATTGATTCTTCCAAGAATATACAATTATATTATAATTATATATACATGTGTTTATAAATTCTTTAGCAGTATCTACCGATGTGAATGTAAATCTTACACCGTCAATGGTATATTGCACGGTAGCATCAACCATAACTTGAGCCATATACATTCCCGAGTGGTATACTCCTCTTATTAAATCTAACATGTTTGGTTAAGTCAATTTCTCTATAAAACACAAAAAAAGAAGCGTTAGTTGAATTTCAACTGGTATTTATATAAAATTTGACATTTCGGAGTTTTTTAAAAGGAAACATGTCCTCGTCATTCCTCCCCACTTTCTCATTTCAAGTGAACAAAGAGGAAATACAGATACCGGAAAAACAAACCATCACGTGCATTTGTTAGAACAACATGGTTTTTACTTGTCAACCGTTGCATTCTCTATCATGCAAAGCTTAGCGGATTAGACATTATAGTTGCATATATCCGGGGCTAGTAACATCAAAAAACCTTAAAATACAAAGCCCAACATTTTTTCCTTGTTTGGTTTGATGTAACCAAGCACTACGCAACCGTTTTTTCTGGGCATTAGTAAACCGATGCAGTAGAGAGAAAAAAACGTAAACATGAGGATGATCCTGCACAATGCTTACCTATTGATGTTGCATTCAACATTACTATGCTTTACTTGATAGTCTTGTGCAATCCTTTGGTCTGTATATAATAATATTACTCTACCTAGATACTTGTTAACTTGCTTACTTGTTCAACTCGGCCTTGACCCATCCTTCTAATCCACCCTTCACTATAATATCTTGTAAATTAGTTCCCAATTCCCCAACCTTTTGCAGTAATACAACCTCGCCCTCGGAATCAACAACCTTAACTTGAGCAGTAGTAACATCCCAGGTCAAAATCCAACCAGTTCTAATTGTTAACTCATCACTTCCACTATATTTTTCTCGTAACATATCAATCAATTTAGGTATTTCCAATGTTAATAATGCATTGTTAATTGAGTTTCTACTGAAAATATTCCCAAATGATCCAGCAACAACCAATTGAATTCCACGTGCTAATATACAGGTTGCTGCTTGTTCTCTTGATGAACCAGTTCCGAAATTATAACCTGAGATAATTATATCTCCTGGATTAGTTTTAGAATGGAATTGAGAATCATAATTTTCCATACATACTTCGGCCATTTTAGAACGTGGGATATCATCTTGATAAGTATATTTACCAGGATAGATACCGTCGGTATTGATATTGTCAGCATTACAAAGGATAAGTTCGCCTGAGATTGATTTAGGGAATCCATCAAGAACTTCAACTGCACCACCACTTGTGGCATCATGAGAACTTATTGCCTCTTGTTGTGAAATAGATTTAACTATTGGAGTGACGGGTTTAACCAGTTCACCTTGTAATTCTTCAACTCCACCAATTCTACCCAATACAGCGGATGCAGCTACAACTTCAGGACTGGCCAAATAAGCAAGAGCATCTCTTGAACCCATTCTTCCCTTGAAGTTTCTATTAGTAGCAGAAATACCCACTTCGCCATCTTTTAATAAACCAGTACCTAATCCAATACATGGACCACATCCTGCGGGTAACGGCTTTGCACCAGCATCAATTAATGTTTGCCATGCTCCAGCTTGTTCGGCATCTTGTTGAACCAAAGAACTTGCAGCAGCGACATAAAATTCAACATCTGGATGTATTTTATGGTTAGCGATAACATCTGCAGCTGCCTGAATATCGGAAAGACGGGAATTTGTACATGATACAAGGTATGCTTTGTTAATTTTAATATTTTCATGAGCTAATTGATTTAAACTTGTTGAAATTTTAACTGAATTTGGACCTGATACTGAGGGTGAAAGTGATGAAAGGTCTACTACTAAATGTTTGGCATATACTGCATCATTATCAGAAGTCATTGGGTTTGATAATTGTTCGACTGTGCTTTCATTAATTCTTGGATGATTTGGTCCAACAGCTGTCAATCTTTTCTTGTAAAATTCTACAAGAGTTTGATCAACAGGGAATAAACCAGAAAGTGCACCCCATTCAGTAGTCATATTAGCGATTGTTAATCTATAATCAACAGATAATTTATTAACCCCATCACCAACAAATTCAATAGCATGATTTAATACTTCATCGTTATTAAATTCTCCACACAAGGCAACAATGATATCTTTACCAGTGACACCTTTAGGTAATTCCCCACGAAGTTCAACTTTGGCCACGGGAGGAATCTGCCACCATGTTTGACCAGTAGCCCAAATACTTGCAGCATCAGTTCTTACAATTGGAGTACCCAAACTACCAACACCTCCATAAGTGTTTGAATGAGAATCAGAGGCAACAGTTAAGTTGAGAGGGAATGCATAACCTTCTTCAATCATAATTTGATGACCAATCCCACGTCCAGCAGGGTAAAAATCAATTCCATGTTGTTTAGCAAACTTTTCAATATTTTGATATTTTTCTAAATTTTTCTCCAGTTTATTTTGAACATCATGATCAAGAGTACATACAACTTGTCTATTATTATGAATCTTGGTAGCACCTAATCCCATAAATTTTGTAGCCACGGGCCATGAATTATCATGAGACATACAATGTGCAGGTGAAATAGTGACATAATCTCCACTAAATACTTTTTTATCAGGTGAAACACCTATAGCATATCTTTGGACAATTTTTTCAGTGAGATTTTGACCACGAAGAAGTCTAGTGGTTGTAGAAAACGATCTATAACGAAGCATATTTGGTGAAGAGTTGTAGAGCTGTTGAAAGATTGAAAAATTTGGTTTTGATTTTTTTTTTTTCAATTTGTATGGAGAAACCGATAAGCCGCGAATGAGTCAGATTATTTCAAATTAAATTAATTGGATGTACAGTAAGATCTTTTCTAGTGCGACTTCTAGAGCGACCGCGGGCGGGGGTGCGGCGTGCGTTGAGATGTTGGGAGACAATAGGGCGAGCAAAACTTTTTTTCTGCGAGCCAAGCCAGGGTAAACGTAAACATCAAGCAAATACTCAAGTTAACATGGTACTTACTCTTGCAATTGCATTCCTGTACTTTATAGTAATATATATCAAACGACCAAATAACCTTCCTACCAATCGAAATGACTTAAGAGTTATTAAATTCCGATTCACCAGAATAACTCAATTATGCCTATTCCTATTGATAACAATTCCATACATTGTTCAAGGAAACTATATCGACAACATCCGGTCATTAGGACTCTTCCCTGGATTCACAAACACTCACAGTTTGTCAACTGACTTGATAAATATATGTCGTGCTATTATCTTGACTCTAACAATCTACTGCTCATCTATATATCAGTATTATCTCAGAGACATAACGTTTATTGACAACGAAGCAAATATCTTCCATCATATTCGAGATTATTTGTTTGCTCCTGTCACGGAAGAGTTTATTTATCGTGGGGTAATCAATTTGGTTGTGACTGACACGCATTTGAAATATTCTCCCTATCTATTTGGAATAGCTCATTTACACCACGCATGGCATTTATATCAACAAGGATACCCCCTAGATCAAGTTGTAACCTCAAGTATATTCCAATTGGGATACACTTCTATATTTGGATATGTTGCCAATTTAATTTATTTAACTAGTGGCAACAATTTATTATGTGTAATTATGGTACATGCAGGATGTAATTTATTTGGCATCCCTCTGGTAACTATAAATGGAAGTAAATTACAACAGTTAATTTATTATTTATTAATAATAATTGGTATTGTTGGAGTGTATATAGAAGTTACCTGGTGGTGTTAAAGTGGTAGCAAACTAGTGGTAACAAATTACTGTTGTAAATATAGAAGGGCTAGACGATTTTTCTCCCGCAATCCAAGCCAAATCAGGTAATTCTAAAATTAACGTGTTTTTTTTATTTTACAACCAAAAAACAGAAATTATTTTTTCATGTTCGTTTCGTTTTGTTATTTTTTTTATTTACATTGTTATTTTTTTTCTTGGTGGTAAAACTTTTCTCAAAGTATTTTTGAGGCGACAAGGAGAGACAAAGACAGACACAGTTTTGGACTGGTTGTAAATTTAGCATATTGATTTAATCTATTTAACATACCTTCACTAAACTATCTTTTTATTACGCGCTCGTTAACTACCCCCATTTTTGCATTTTATTCAATATTAAGATACCCCCCACTTGCACATATAGATCATAATCTTGAACTTTATACGCTCGCTTTTACATGTCGTCCTCGCTAAGTCAAAATGACTATACTTCGGCAGTAGCCGATCTTGAATCAGAAAAGAAGATTGTGGCGGCCCTTAAACGGCTTTCAATAGGGAACACCATGATGCAATATGATCCTGATCTACCACCACTTACAACTGACGATATCGATCCATTTGGTTTACGATTTGAAGAGAACACGACTCCTACTGGAAATATAGATGTCGATGATGATGATGATGAAATTAAGAATGACATTTGGGTCCCGGCCAACGTTCATCCTCAAGTTAACCCTGAATCATTTAAATCTTTAATTAGAAACCAAGTTGACGATTTAATTGATAAGAAGTCCAGTGGTTCAATATCAAGAAAATCTTCATTGTCTAGAAAGTCCTCGTTAAGTAGGGAATCTTCAACATCTACCAGAAAATCTTCCCCATCACCAACAAAGAAATCTCCCACAAAGGAAATTTCAACCACTTCCTCTTCATCACCCCTGAAGAGAGATTCTTGGAGATATCTGAATCCAAGTTTGAGAGAATTATCGGACGAACTTGAACAGTTGACGAGGATAGCCGGATTGGAGAAAAGTGATGCCGTCACTATTGCCAGATCTTTCTCGTTAACCGCAGGAAATGGAAACGCAACCCTGCCTCCTGAGGATGAATCTATTGCTGCAGAAGACTCTGATGAAACCACCACCTTTCAACTTCAACAACGGCTTCAACATCAATTTCAACAATCACAACTAAAGGCCGAACGTCAAGCCCGAGAACAAGCACAAGCATACGATCAAACTCATACTCAAACCCTTTCATCTCCAGTATCTAATATGTCCCGAGGAGAACCCATCCAAGTTCAATCTCCCGATTTCGCCCTACGTCGTTCAAGAAGAACCGATTATCGTAAAGATTCTACCATGCATAGCTCACCAAAGCCAATTCCGCAACATCAAAATTCTCAAAGAAAATATAGTTCTAGGAATTCTCAATTATTATTCAATTATAAGAAACCTATAAATTCACCCAAACATAATAATATTGAATTACGTAATGATGGACCATATGCTATGACGAGGAAAACCGGAGGTGAAATAAGAAACAGCGAAAATCTTAATAATGATCCTTATATCACGAGAAATCTAAATGCAGGATTGGATATGTTAAGACTGGAAATTAATGAATTTATTGGTAGTGAACAACCTCAACGAAACGACCTGCCATTACGGGAACGCAATGTCCCCCGTCCACATAAATCTCATGAGTATAGAGGAGAACGTCACGAGCATAGAGGAGAGCGTATCCATGAGCATAGAGGAGAACATATTCATGAGCATAGAGGAGAACACATGCACGAGCATAGAGGAGAACATACTCATGAGCATAGAGGAGAGCGTACGCATCACCATCCTAGCAGACCAAGTGAACGCAATGATAGTAGTAGGCATAAACAACCACCATTTAGTGGTGGACCCAATGAACAGCAGCATAGACGCTATCCAAGCGAACGTAAAGAGGATATGCGTAAACAATTAAAACATAATATGCATAATGAGAATACCCAAGAGCAAATTTATCAAAGAGATACTACCTACATGTCTGGTGTTTCAAACTATAAGGGAAGTTATCCTCGTAACGAAAGACCTTATAATGGACGAATCGTTGATAGAACGTATAATCCTAAAAATGACCTTAATGAGCATGAACAATCTGTCAAAAAACAACATCCTAAACAATTTGAAGATCAACATCAGCATATTCTTCCTAATGTTAAACAACCCGATCATCATGAACATACTAAGGTAATTCAGCCTGACAGCGAATACGAGAAAGGTGATATTCCCAAGACAATTATTTTAGATAATGAACAGTCTACCAAAGAACTAACAACAACTGAATTGATTAATACTGGAAATCTCAGTTTTGATATAACCAATGATTTATCTATAGAAGAAGACCCACTTGGCTTTGATATTAATCAACCGATTCTCGACGATAACATTGATGAAGTTGCATTTGATTCTTCTGATGAAGAAGAGATTGATCCTGATGAAACCATGATTGACCATATCCAAGATCAGAAATTTACGCAAAAGAAAGAGACTAAAGTTAAAACTAAATTGTTTAATCATGATCCTAATTTAGAAATTATCGATTCAGATAGTTTGAAGCAGCAGGAACAACCACAACAGTCTGAAGTAATTGCTAGTTCATCTCCAATAGTGAAGAAGAAGAAATCTTGGGGTTGGCTACGTGATCGTAGCGCTTCTATCGATACTTCGAATCTTCCACCTCTACCAAGAGATAAAGTTCCAATTCGATCATTTTCTACACCAACAACACCAACAATTTCAACAACTCCAGTAGAGGCATCAAGGTCGAGTCTTGATGAAACAACAATATCTAGTCATAAGCCCAATGTTATTTCCCAATTTTTCAAAAAGAAGAAACCCAAGTCGAATACTAGTATTGAACCAGTAAACTCAAATGATTCTGGGGTTACTATTTCTACTAATCAAGATAAAACAATTAAAAAGAAAACAAGTAGATTGTTATTTGGGAAAAAGTCAAAAGCAAATTTGGTTAGAGATTTAAAGAAACAAGATGGTGTATACATGCATCCTGAATCGGATAAGGAGAATCTAATTTATCAAGACAAGTCGAGCCCTGTAAAAGAAAATTTTATTATTCCAGAACCAACAAGTTCACCTGAAGAAAGTAAAGACATTGCTCTTTTAGATAAATCATTGCAAGATGAGCCTTTGTCGCCCGAAGTGAAAGTGTCACCTTTACCACAAACCTCATCAGATCTTGAGCCAAAATGGGAGGTGGTGAATAAATCTGAGATCAAACCAGAGCGCGTATTTGAACAACTGGAGTCTGAGTCTGAGTCCAAAGTTTTGCCAGAACCTGAACCGACACATGAACTTGAACAACCAGAGCCAACTGTTGTTGCTGATCAGATTGATCAAGACAAGCTTGATATTCAAGAGAAACTTAAGAAACAAATTAAACGTACATCTAGACCAAATCAACCTATTGAGTTCACCGATTCAGCTTTTGGATTCCCCTTACCACCACCATCGCCCTCTACATTGGTGATGCTTGATTATAGATTCCCCGTCCATGTTGAACGAGCAATATATAGGTTATCCCATTTAAAATTGGCAAACCCCAAAAGATCACTTCGTGAGCAAGTTTTATTATCCAATTTTATGTATGCTTATCTTAATTTGGTTGACCATACTTTACATTTAGAGCAACATCAACAAAAACTTGAAAGTGAAGGTGGAAATGAAGATCAAGAAGAAGAAGACGTTAATTTTGAAAATAATATTCTTGTTGAAGACGATGATATGATAGATTTAGATACAAATGGAAATGATACGGGAGCCATTACTGTATAAAGCAAATAGAATAATTGTATATAACAATATTGGAGATAACCTAAGTAGATTGACAATTAACATGTTCTGCATATAAACGATTGGCCGTATTTTCCTATTTCAGTTACGCGCGTTTTATTTTAGTTTCTTTTTTGTCTGTTTGTTTCATTTTTACAAAACCGGTTTACCATTTCGAGAATTAAATTACTTTGCATCGTTTAAAATCGGACAATACGATCCCCCCTATAGAAAAAAAAATATATTACAAAAAAAAATGTGTCTGCTATTTACAAAAAAAAATAAAACTTGCCCAGCAAATCATTCTCTTCTTATTTCTCATCTCAAACTACTATCATGTCGAGAAGTTTGCCTCTTATCCCTGCAGATGAAGTAGCTAAACATGACAAGCCAACTGATATTTGGGTAACGCTTTACCTGAGAAAGGTATATAATGTTACTAATTTTGTTAATGAACATCCAGGTGGTGCCCTGGTTGTAATTCCATATGCCGGGAAAGACATTACTGAGATTATGAAAGATATAGCCTCACATGAACATTCTGAATCTGCTTATGAAATGCTAGATGAAGATATGTTGGTGGGATATTTGGCCACTGCGAAGGAAGAAGAAGAGTTACTTAATAATAAAAATAAAACTCCGGTGGAAGTTACCTTAAATGGAAATTCTCAAGATTTCGATATGTATGAATTCCATGATCATTTACCCGCATTGGAGAAATTAGAAATTAAGACCGATTATAACGAAGATATAAAGAAACATAAGTTCTTGGATTTAAATAAACCATTATTATTACAAGTTTTATTTGGGAAATTTAATAAAGAATTTTATTTAGATCAAGTACATCGTCCAAGACATTATGGTAAAGGTTCAGCACCAATTTTTGGGAATTTCTTAGAACCACTTTCCCTTACACCTTGGTGGGTTATTCCTATAATATGGATTCCTCCAAATATGTTTATTTTCTATGTTGGATTAACCAATCAACATGTGGTCTCCGCTTTAAGTATGTGGGCTTTGGGAATATTTATTTGGACCTTGGTTGAATATTTCTTACATAGATGTGTGTTCCATATTGATCAATATTTACCTGACCATCCAGCTTTTTTCACATTACATTTTTTACTTCATGGAGTTCATCATTATTTACCCATGGATGAATATCGTCTTGTGTTGCCACCTGCTTTATTCATTGTTTTGGCATATCCATTTTATAAATTGGTATTTTCCCTTTTACCTTTCTATATGGCATGTTCTGCTTTCTCCGGAGGGACTTTAGGCTATATAATGTATGATATGACCCATTATATGTTACATCATGCTAATTTACCATCATTTTTACAAGATTTAAAAACTTATCATTTAGAACATCATTATAAGAATTATGAATTAGGATTTGGTGTAACTTCAAGATTTTGGGATGTGGTTTTCGGTAGTGAAATTATAACAACTTATGATAAGAGAAAGTGAGAGTTATATATGTAGTATGCTTAAATAGTTACTTGTTTTATATGTTATATACTTTCTAGAATATATGTGTCTTGATTAATACCGTTGTTACCATATTCAAGAATATTGGCTCGCATCTCTTTAATGTTACTCAAATCTTCTGCCAAATTTATCCTAATATTAGAACCTCCTTTTTTGGCCCAACTAACTCTCTTGTTATTGTTTTCAATTTTTAATCTATTAAAATAATTTGATTTAAATTGCTGTCTGGATTTAAATTTTTTTTGAAATTTACTTAAATATCCGGTTGCTAAATCGCTATAGGACATTTGTCCCATACCAGGGGGCACGCCTTCAAGAGATTTCAAATATTCTACCACATTAAATCCATCTTCTGTAATAACTCCTTCAGGAACAGATATATCATCTTCGAATTGGTAATTATAATTCACCTTATCGAAAAGTACTTCACATCGATTATATGCTTTTTCAGATGGTTTAGTTTCAAATTTCTTATATGGTGTAGTTTCACATTCAAGACCAGCTTGAAGAACATGAGTCCAATCCACAGGTTGAGGAAATGGTTTGGTAAGTAAGAGATTATCCAACATCAGATTGAATTTATTAGCGATATGGGTAGTAAGATGAATCATTTTTGGGTCTGACATTATATCAGGGCTTGTTTGTTTAGATTCAAGTTTGGTACGAATTGTTCGACTTATAACTGTGGATATTTCATTTATAAGGGCTGATTTAGCATTGCATGCCTGTTCACTAGTTGTTATTTCTACAATTGGTTTGGATTCATCCCTTGAGCCCTCGTTCTTCTCTTCTTCTTCATCTTCGCTCTCCTCCTCCTGCTCCTCTTCTTCATCTTCCTCATCCTCTTCTTCCTCATCCTCTTCTTCCTCATCCTCTTCTTCCTCATCCTCTTCTTCCTCCTCTCCCTCTTCCTCTTCTTCTTCTTCTTCTTCCACCTCGTCTTCGGACACTACACTAGATCCGCTTGCTACCCCAACACCCGTATTCGCCTTTCTCCTTTTATTTTTCTTGATTTCTTTTATCTCAGCAACTCTTTTTTCAAACATTTCTTGATCCAATTCCACATCTCCCTCATATTCATCAACCAAATTATCTTCAACCAGTTTAAATCCCTGAGGTATAGGTATTTCATCGTAAGGTAATGGCCAATTTGCCCATTTTGGTCGGGGAAAATTTGGATTAATTCTATGAAGAAGAAATGTTGAATAGAGATGAATCAGAAGATCACTTGAATATTCTTGTTCTAGAGTATCTAAAATTTGTTTTCGATCTTGTTTTGAAGTCATATATATGGTTAAATTGGTGCCTACACTAAATCTGTAGATTTTTTTTTCTTTTATTTTTCTAGAATCTGATATTTAATCCATCGCGCGGGGGGCTGTCATTCTTTACAATATAAAATCATATAAAGTTAAAGAGTTTTGTCACATACTTATTGTGCAGTATAACCTCCATCAACTAATAATGAATGTCCAGTAATAAATGACGCATTATCAGAAAGTAAAAATGCGATAGCATCAGCAATTTCTTCAGGTTCACCTAATCTTCCAATTGGATGTCTGAGAACTAACTCTTCGTAAACTTTCTTATCTAAAATTTCCAATAATGGAGTTCTAATATAAGCAGGATTAACTGAATTTACTCTAATTCCCTTCTTACCATATTCAAGGGCAAGAGTTTGCGTTAATAATTTCAACCCACCTTTAGAAGAACAATAATTGGCCAATCCTGGGTTACCAACAAAACCTAAAATTGATCCTACATTAACAATACTTCCTGGTTTGGAAAATTCTTCCCAATAATTAATAGCCAATTTATTCAAGGCAAAAACCCCATTAAGGTTAACATCAATTACTCGCTTAAATTCATCCCAACTTTGATCAGCACCTGGCTTGGTAGAACTAATCATACCAGCATTAGCAACCACAAAATCTAACCCCTTGAATTCATCCAAGGTTAAATCAACCAATTCTTGGTTAGCTTCATATGAGGCGACATCTGTATGTAAATATCTAATATCATGACTTTGAGGCGAAGCCTTTTTAATGGTATTTAAAATCAGATCAACTTTGTTTTCAGCAGTAATATCACCAATTACTACTTTGGCTCCTAATTGAAGAAGTTTAATTGTAGTAGAGAGACCAATTCCCGAAAGACCTCCAGTGACAATTGCGACTTTGTTTGCAAAGTTATACGACATGTTTTTTTTGGAATAATAATTAGTTTAAAGAGAATACAAAGATTAAAAGTAAAATCCTGGAGAAAAAGAAGAAAAAGGAGAATTAGTTTAATCCGGCTGGCAATGAAATTTCACACTATTTATACTAGTTATATGAAATTGAATTGTACAACAAGGAAAGGAGGGGGTGTGCGTGGTGGTAGTAGTTCAGGGGGATATATGACCCAAATCTCCGTGATTCTTGCATTGTGCAGGATCGAAAAACTTGGTGCACCAAGAGTTCGCCCAATGATGTTTTTGCAACTCCACATTTCGCATTGTTTTCACCCCCTAATACAACCCAGAACTAATGCGAAAATAATATTTTAAATTTCTGTTTTTTATTTTTTGTCAGGTGATTGTACCCAGTTTTTGATCACTTATTTAATTAAAGCAAGTTAAATAATGGGATGGGGTGATACAATGCATTAAACGCCGCTTATTTCAGTTGCCTATATATTTTGAAGAGTCGTATTGGTAAACTTAAACTTTTTAAACTTTATATATATATAAGGGGGGGATATTAAGAAGTATGCTCCCTTATTAATAAATTTTCACATGGTTATGGTCCTTTAGGACATAACAATTGCTTTAGATTGTGAGCCCTTGATGACCCTGTTAAGGTTATGAAACTATTTGGGTCTAGAACGCATCCCTATCGGTCGAAGCGAAACCGGAGAAGTATAATTGACCCCGCAGGTAGGCCCTCCTCCCCATGTTTATCTAGCATAGTCTCATTGATAAACACGATTTAGGAGTCTGCACAGCATTGATGATACAACTAAGAGTAGAAATAGAAGGCGAAACAAGCCTACAAATGAAACGTGTGTCTACAATGTGCAAGTTGCAGCCAGATGCAGCAAAGTGCAGCGAAGGATGCGAATTTGAAATAATAAATAATAAATTACCAGCAAGGTAATTCAAATATGGCAGGAAATACGCTTGGATTTGATTATAATTAGAATTAGATCTTAAAAATAATCTTAGATTTCTAGTAAACTCACACTCTCACACACTTAAATACTGCGAGTAACAAACGAGTTTTCACACTAATAAACTACCGGTTTCCTGTGACTACACAACGTAATATATCCATTTTGATACCTATCTTTGTCTTCTTTGTCAATCGGACTTACAGGTTTAAGAAGATAGTTGCAAGTGGGAATGATGCCAAGATTGATTGCAAAACCAAGCAAGATTTAATCTATATTTACAAGATTTCGAAGAATTAACCATGGTCGACTTGGCAAAGCTAATTAGGAAAGTCCACCAAAATTATTCTATTTTTTTCTTTAAATTGTGGCTCTCTCAATGTACCATCAGCTCACGTAGTTCACTTATCAGTAAGATGACGTACCAATTAAACAAGCCAATAGCTTTAATGCCTACAGTGCAACATCGAAAATATACTTCTCTTAATATTTTAGGAAATTCTGGTCGCTTAAGCATATTTCTCTCATTCGTCTATTGTTGGGTAGCATTCAATTCTAGTGGCATCTTAAAGAAACCGGTATTTAGTAATAACTCAATATACTTGGCGCAATTGATATTTAAAACCGAGGAAAGAGAAATTTCCCTCGCTTGGATATCAAAATACCAGAAGTAAAAAAAAAAGGGCGAAATATATTCCTCGGAATCAATTGCCGCAAAACTTCGGGAGTAATTAAGAAGTTCGAAATTACATGATAAATTTTGTCATTTAAACCACGTTATTGAATTATATACCTACCCGTTAACTAAACCGACTATTCGCATAGCTCACTTCATGTACCTGCATTTCTATATCCTCATCCTTTGTTTCTAAACCTTGTTTTTCTTGCTTCACATGATGTACAATATCCAATGTCTTAATAATAAATTCATCGGCAACTTCCCCATCCAATCTATCCAATTCTTCCCTTGGGATAAACAAAGGCCACACCCATTTAGCACAAAATGCAAAGAATAACAATACTCCAGGAAACCCAACTGCTCCTTTTGTCAATGTGATTCCAAATTCCGCAACCCCGGCAACAGTTTGTAATGCAGTATATATATAGAACCATTTTTTATTAGGAAGTGCATGAATATCTTTCCATACTTGTGGACAACTAGGATTATTCTCAATATATGAATCTTCAAGAAAGCAATACCTGATTCTATTGGTTACTATGTTTCCATGTAACCCAGTTATCGCCATAATAAAGAATAATCCAGAAAGAACTGCTTGAGGAATAAGTCCAAGAACTATTAAAAATGGCGATGTCATCATCACAAACGTCAAAGCACCTTGAGCCGTATTTGTAACACGTTGCTCTACTACATTGAGTTTCCTTCCAGTATTATCATGAACAACAAGTGAATCAGTATGAAGTGGAGCTTGTGGGATAAGACCATTAGGTGCAGGAATTCCTAATACACCAGCTAGTCCAGTGGTTAAACCGAGGAGGAGGAAATCCCAATGAAAAGATGCAGGTTTGGACAAGGGATATTCCTTCAGTTGACACATTAACAGCGATACATTATGATCGAAATAGAAAAGGAATGTTAATAATATAGCAAATGGGATAGCAAGAAATACATCCCCAACACTAATATTTTCTCCTGGCCAGAAATGAATAAACCAACCATGATTTCTATCATTACCAACATAAGTAGGTATGAATGAAGATGTCACTGGCAATGTTGCAAGCTCAGTTTCATCCAAATGGCCTCCGAAATGAATAAACCCAGTAAAGAAAATTACCAGAAGGACAACTCCATAGTCAACGAAAACTCTTCGTATCCAAGGTTTAAAATAATGTAAATAATTCCCAAACAAAATTGATCCAACTCCACATATGATCATAAGTAAAGATATCATCACTGAACAATATCCACTAGCTAAATCCACCTTAAATTGATTATTCAAGATCTGTATCCCCTTTTGGATATATACTATATTAATAAAGAATCCAAATACATCACATGAGAACAAACTGATGATTTTCAAGAATGAAACATAATTCCCCACAGCAATTAGCACATGGAATACCATTGACCATAAGTATATCCAGCACATAAATGGGAAATAAGGTGTACCTCTAGGTTGTATCAATTGATATACCGTATAACTAAATATTGAAATAGGTCCGGTAACTCCAACAATACATAAGGGCTGGCCTGAAAATAGACCAAACACAACACCAGCAAGGGCTGACAGCATAAGAACTTCATTAACACCATATGCGTGGTCCGTCTTATCAAACATATCCTGAGCGAATGCGATCGCCGGTAGTAAGTTGGTGAAGAATATGAAAATGGTCAGGGGAATTACCCTATAATTAAATGCATCGTAAAAATCCGATTTATAGTACGGAAGTCGTGTTCGGATATCGTTATAGATACCATATCCTACGTAGTTGAATGATTTGAATGTGATTTTCATCACTTTCTTTCTATATCTTCGGATCGTTTATAGGTTGTTATCTTGGATTAACAGCAAAGAAGTATTTTTTTTGATCTTTTTTTTTTGTGAATTGCTTTTTCTTTAGTCAAATTATTAAACAAGAATGGGACTGCGCGGAGCAAGTTTCGGGGTGGATATAAGCAACGTGGTACCCTTAGTATCAGAATGCATGACCATTTTGTAATCTATTCATCTAACAGATGATTTCATATCCGGGTATTAATAGGACAACAGGTTAAGGCTTGTAGATGTCACAAACATGTGTCAAAAAAAAAGAGATGGATAATTTTGCAATCAGGACCCTTCCGGATCACGTGCTAATATCACGGGGATTTTGTATCTCGTTAGATTGCAGCACGAAGGATATGTTTACCAGTAGAGAACTATGCTTGTGCCATATCTGCTATCAAATGAACAAAAATTTGAAGAGGTTTTTCATATACATTCTAAGTTGTTTGTGGTAATTCAAAGTTGAGCGCATCTTTTCTAAAATCTAGTTACCCATTTAGGTAATATTGGTGCACGTGAGGGGTCCTGGTTATCAAATTGTTTTCTCTAGATTAAGAAGTATCTACAACAATCTGCAAGAGGATCAAACCAAAATAAGCTAACTCCATTTCATAGAAATCCTTACTCTCGATTTCCAAAAGAAAAGCAGTTTACTTCCTAGCTGTTTTAACTATAAAAGAAGAAAAAAAGAAATGACACGGACAGGACTCGAACCTGCAACCGTTGGATTTGGAATCCAAAACTCTACCAATTGAGCCACCGCATCCCAATTTTTTTGAAAATTTTCTCTCGTTTGAGCCGATCATGATCAGTCACGTGTTATACAAATATTTGAACTGCCTTAAAGTTATCAGATTATAAATATAAACTATCATAACTGTCTCTAATGAACTATGAGAATTTCCGTCAATGTTAATATGAGCCTTATTTTTCCTCTAGATCTTGAATAAGACTAAAATGGTTCTGAATTCCGGGACTTACACGTGCGACGGAGATCTTTCTCCGTTGCGGATTGCTGCGAAATTTGAATCATTAGCTCATATCTAGGTATAAGGAGGATTATGATAACATTCTTCTGAATATTGTGGTTTGATTAATGCCTATTCAAGAAAACCTACAAGTATCTACAAAATTATTTAGTGTTTATTTGTTATTGATATTCTTCAAGAAATGCTTTCATCATCAGGCCTCGTTCCCCACCCTTTACCAAGAATTTGACATTCACATAGACTTGTCGTGCTGGCGTTAAAACATATCCAAAGGCCTTTGAAAATTTACTACATTCGGATAAGGCAGTCAAAGCTTCATTCGATGAACCTTTCACAAATAGCTGGCCTAAGCACCCTTGACCCGAACCTGGGGAATTAACTAGTCCCACTTGTTTATACCCTCCGATATCATATAGACCGTCAATTCTCTGTGAGCTTTCAATCAAATGGTCTACAGTGATAGTGCAGAATGTCAACTCAATACTGGCTAGTGCATTTTGTGTGTTTTCACCTAGTTCATTAAACTGGATGGTGCGTTGTAATCTGTCCAGCATAAATAGTGAATACACATTCAAGAACTCAGGATGTTCCACTTTAAACCAGGGAGGAAGATATAAACTGGCTTCAATCATCGATAAGCTTTTATCAGAAGGTATCCCAATCACAAAATCTTTGTTGTCACTTTGGGAAACCACTTTTCCCGAAAACTTATCCAAATATGATCTAATATATGTATCTACCTTGTCATTTCCCTCGTCGTCGTCCCAGAACAAACACTTGTAACATCCATATTCTGGCTTACTAACCAAATTAAATGGGCTGTTAGTGTTCATGCAAGAGTTTTTGACCAGATGGTAGAAAAATGATTGGTTTAGTAATGCTGTTTTCAATGTTGTCAATGGCCATTTAATCCGAAATGTTCCTTGTTCTAGTTTCACATCACCTATTCCATTTAACAAAGCATCGATGCGTTCAGGGAGATAACTGACCTCCTTTTCTAATTCCTGAAATAATGAATATTGATAACATGCCCGAATTTGCTTAAAGAATTTCATATGGGCGTAAACTTGAAGAATGTATTGAACTATAGGCTCCAGATCCAGGGGAAACTTGTAGGATTGACATAAATCATATACTAAATCATCTCTAAGTTCGAAAGTTCCAAGGTCAGAGGATGAAATTAGGATTTCTTGAATGTATTCTTGGCGGATATTATACCAATCAAAATCAATCAGGAACTGAGACATGTTAAAGGGAATGTTTATGTCTTTCAGAATTTCCACGAAAAACTTCCGAAATTAGAGTTTTTAAGTAACTTTAAGCTAGAACTAACTCCTTAAAGGTTACAAAATTTTCAATACAATTTATATATGAGATATCAATATTTATTCCACCTTCAAATACCCACTTAACTCCAATCAGATTGCAAAACTATAAGCACAACAATCAAAACTGGTAGCACCTGAAAAATACACAGTATATTTTTCTCTGGAACAATCCAAAAAATAGTTGCTAGTCCTGAGGAGACCTTAATATGAATGGATATCTTGGTAGTACACCTAGGAGCTGGGAACCACAATCCGGAATCCTCAACTAAATATAAAATCCTCCTCAAATGTGCACTTAAACGAGAAGATATAATTCAAGCATCACAAACATTAGAAAAATCTGAGTTGACAAACACTGGATATGGATCTTCACTAAATCTACTAGGTAACGTTGAATGCGACGTCAGTTTCATTGAATCTGGGAAGGACTCTCGAATGGGAAGTTTAGTTGGTGTTGATTGTGAATATCCCATAAAGAAGGCGTTTCAAGCCTTTGACTATATCAAGGAAATTTATCGATGTCCTGGCGACATGCATGATTTGACAGCTCCTGTCATGTTGAATTATCAGAGTGTGAAAGGCATGTTACCAAGAAATCAAAACGAATTGAGTTCAAACCAATTGGTTACAAAGCGTCAACAAAAAATATATGATCTTTACAAAGATGTTGTATTGTCAGGGAGAGTCGAGGGGTTGAAGCATGAAATTAACGACACGATAGGGTTGATATATATGACCGAGGACAGAACCGCTTTGGCTACTTCTTCAGGAGGTAATTTCTTTAAACTTCCAGGAAGAATAGGATGCGCTGGAGTCATTGGTGCTGCAATTGACTTTAAACGGTTCAAAGATTTTGAAATTAGTTGTATGTGTTCTGGAAATGGTGAAGAGATAATTTGTTCCAAATTGGCATGGGAAATAGTTAATAATATATTGCAAGTTCCGGAGGATGAGTATGCGCTGTATTTCAAGAGATTAATAGGATCCAAGTATGTTGGATTTATTGTGACTATCAAGTCAAACTCAAGAAGTTATCTCTTGTATGGTCATACGACTGAATCGTTCCATTTTGGATTTAGAGTTGGAGAAAACACCAGAGTTATTCTAAGCCATTCTGAAAAACATAGTGATTTCACCTTTGGAGAGTATAAACTTTTATAGGTTTATTTACGTTTTATTTATATATATTTCAAAAACACATATAAACTAATTATTTTGTTAAGTTCTTCTTCCTAAAAACCACACTTTATAAATGTACATTAAATTAAAAACATGATTCTGTTTAAATATATATTTTCAGTTAAAAATAATAGTCTTCAAACTTAACGGGAGGTGGCGTGAACCTTTTGGAAAGCACCCTTGGCTTGTTGCTTAGAGATGGCGGCACCACCGGCAGCAGCTAACTTAGCCTTTTCAGCCTTTCTGGTAGCCTTGGCGGCCTTCTTAGATTCTTTGTCTTGAACCAACTTGGCTTCTCTGGCAGCCTTTCTATCAGCTGGCTTTTGGGATCTTCTTTCCTTAATTAATTCTAAAGAAGCACCGACAATAGCTCTTTGGTGCTTGACGGTCTTTCTGGTTCTCTTCTTAGCAGCTTCTTCAGAGATACCTTTCTTGTGATGTCTTCTGTATAAAACGGTCCAAGAGATTCTTCTTGGGTTCTTTCTTTGGTGGAATAAAGAAGCAGATTTAGAGGATTGGAATCTGAAAATCTTAGAGTCACCTCTAACGAATAAAGTACCTCTACCTGGGTAGATCTTGGAACCTGAAAAGGAGTCAATTTCAATCTTCATTTTTTAACTAATAAAATGTTAGTATATACAAGTTTTACGTGGAGTAAAAAGTAGGTTGTTGGTTTCCTTTTCCACTTTTGTTCAAAACAATATTAAATATCTAACAAGGAAAGTTTCTTTATTGGGGTAGTCTAAACATATATTTCGTAATTCATAAATATTAAAATTCTCTCTCATTACTATATTTGTTGGTTGGAATTTCCACACCCTTCAATACAATCTTAAAGCACTCTCTTGGGGATACTGATATTTTGTTCTTGCGCTAAAGTTTCAAATAAGGTCTCCTTCTTCTACTTTGGTATATATCATTGTTCACATACCTATTATTGGTTAGACACTGAAGCTTTCAAAAGGACAAAAGCTGAAAGAAATTTTTGTAATCAAGTTTTTTTTCTTTCACTATGGTGAGAGTGTGTACTAGAACTTTGTTAGTGTGAAAAATCAAAAAACTTTTTTTTCATTGATAATGTATATTATGCAGGACGTATAATGTTAACTATGGAGTATGGACTTGTATTGCGGTATTGATTTTTTCGGATACTCACTTCTTTGTTTTTCCCTGAGATTGTAATGATTTGCTTTCCACGTGATGAATGTGACTGCTATTTGCAAGGTTACCCAATTCATTTGCCTGCATACTAAGTGCAATTTCTTTTTTGGTGCAGGCGAAAGTCTCTACGCCAGAAACATAAAATTTTCATAAGTGCTGTCTGATAATAAAAGCTCTTTTTGTCTCTTTTCCTCAACAACACAAGACCGGAGTGTAAACATATATACAACGCAGAGATGGTCAGTATCCTTTTAATCAACAGTCGTTAGCATTACTCTTGGAATAACAGCATCATTGTTATTCAAATTACAAACAGCATGTTCTAGTGGCAATGTATGTGAAAGAGAGTATATGAATTTTGACACCATTAAATGAATCCTCTTATACTAACACTCTTTCAGGCCCCAAAATCTAACAAGAACCAAGAAAACATTAACGCCAAGTTGGCTTTAACCATTAAGTCTGGTAAATATACCTTAGGTTACAAGTCCGTTATCAAGTCCTTGAGAAACGGTAAGGCTAAGTTAGTTATCATTGCTGCTAACACCCCAGTCTTGAGAAAGTCTGAATTGGAATATTACGCTATGTTGTCCAAGACTACCGTCTACTACTTCCAAGGTGGTAACAATGAATTGGGTACCGTTTGTGGTAAGTTATTCAGAGTTGGTACTTTATCTATCATTGATGCTGGTGACTCAGATATCCTTGCTGCTATTTAAGTTGACTAAAAAATACTTACAATTTGATATTTTTATATTAAAAGTGTATTTTGTATATATAGATTAATTTTAATGGTAAGGTAATCCAAAACAAAAACAAAGTGTAGTACTTCAACATAAAAAGCCAGTTTAGGCAAATGAATTTGAAATTAGTATATAATCTACTGACTATTCTGTATTTGCATAAGTTGTGCTTCTAATTCTCGTATCTCCTCTTCTTGCTTTTGAATACAAGCATCAAGAGCACGATCTTCCTCCCATCTATCATACTGTACATTTCCTGAATGTTCCATTCTATTAATCAATTCCTTATTCCGATTCACTTCTTCTTCCAACAGGCTAATGTTGTTAGTTTTCTCAATATATTCATTCTCGTACTTCATCAATTCTTGAATATGCTGATCGGAATCCAAGATTAAGGGATACTTTAGAAGAACTAGTTTATTCCACTGTATCAAATACTCTAAATCGTTGGAACTTGCATCGAAGGGAACAAATGTAACTTCGGCAAGCCCCACTTGACTAGGAGCTAATTCTGGTACCTTAACAAATGGTCTATCAGGATCATCTGAGAAATCAAAGTAATTTTGTTCCTTAAATAACCTTCTACCGTCACATCGTTGTAGCTGTTTAATACCACTGGCCGAATAATAATCTTGTTGTTGTTGCATTTGATTTAAATCTTTAGTGGCATATAGTAGTGCCTCGTCTTGATATGTGTCTTTAAGGAGAGTGATTATACCTGGTGAATCGAGTACGGCATTCGTGAACATACCATACTTTGGGAATTTGCATTCCTGGATTTTCTTCGACAGACTATCGATTCGATCTAGAAAATGAGTTAAAGACATTATATTGTAGTGTGAATATATCTATATGTAAATGATTTGACTTTTGTTTACATTTGTATTTTGGATTTCGAAACGAATCTAGATTCTTTTTTTTTTAGTTTTGCATTATAGAGTGTAAGCCAAAATTCCCTCGCATCTCTTTACATATTGAACCAGGAACTATAACAATACATGACAGTTGATCTAGATAAATACCTCAAGCCAGGAAAAGACCATTACATAGCCTTAGGTCTTGAAGGATCTGCCAATAAACTAGGAGTTGGTGTGATTCGTCATAATAAAGGTGAGCTCACATCTTCAAACCGGGCTCAAGTTCTTTCTAATATTAGAGACACTTATATTGCACCACCAGGTGAAGGGTTTCTTCCTAGAGACACAGCCAGACATCATAGAACTTGGGTGGTTCGTGTCATCAAGCGAGCACTTGCGGTTGCCCAAGTCAAAGGTATAGATATAGATGTGATTTGTTTCACTCAAGGTCCCGGGATGGGGGGACCTTTACAAAGTGTAGTGATTGCCGCAAGAACATTAGCTCAATTGTGGAAAATTCCCTTGGTGGGGGTGAACCATTGTGTCGGACACATTGAAATGGGGAGAGAGATTACTGGTGCTGATAATCCTGTAGTTTTATACGTAAGTGGAGGAAATACTCAAGTCATTGCCTATTCTAAACAACGATATCGTATCTTTGGAGAAACATTGGATATTGCCATTGGGAACTGTTTAGATCGGTTTGCACGTACTTTGAAAATCCCTAATGAGCCTGCTCCTGGTTATAATATTGAACAAATGGCCAAGAAGGGGAAACATCTTGTCAATTTACCCTATACCGTCAAAGGTATGGATTTGTCAATGTCAGGGATATTAGCTTATATAGATGGGGTAGCAAAGGATATGTTTGGTAAACAAAAGAAACAATTGACTGATGAAGAAACTGGGGAACCAATAACTGCCGAAGATTTATGTTTTTCATTACAAGAAATTTTATTTAGTATGTTGGTTGAAATTACTGAACGAGCTTTAGCTCATGTTAATAGTAATCAAGTTTTAATTGTGGGAGGGGTGGGTTCAAATCAAAGATTACAAGATATGATGAAGTTAATGATTCAAGACCGTAAAAACGGTCAGATTTACGCCACGGATGAAAGATTCTGTATTGATAATGGAATTATGATTGCTCATGCTGGATTATTGAGCTATCGTATGGGCCAGGTGACTGAATTGGAACAAACTGTATGTACCCAAAGATTTAGAACTGATGAAGTATTTGTCGAGTGGAGAGACGATTAAAAAAATACAACTAAATGCATATTACACATTATTTTGTAGACACCACCGGTTTTCTCGATCAGGGTGAGTTAGGATGTTTGGTAAATGTATCAAATTGTCTATTCACATTAATTTTGATCGTAAATCAACTTTTGAAATCTTTAAAAGGCAAGTCTATAAAACAATGATTTTGTATCTCTACTATAGGTTCTTGTCAGATACGGATTTTACATGCCTTGCAAGATAATCTTTTAAAATAGCATTCACGTTAGGATTGTTTGTATAATCGTTTGTTTGAGCTACGGCAATAGAACAGCCTCGAAGTAAACTGGCCAATTTTCTTACTTTAGTTCCATCCCATTTTGATGCCGATTCATTATAGTTGTAATTACACGCATCATGGGCTTCTTTATCATATTTGTAACGAATAAGAGCATACCCATATCTATCATCATGATTTTGCACTACTACAGACTCTATGGTTCCAAATATGCTCATAATTTCTTCAATTACACGCAGATCGATCAAATCACGTAGACTTTGCCTATATGAATACTTCAATCTAACTGTATTGTTGGAAGAGCCAAAGTTATATTGAATAAGATCATCTAAATCAGAGAGAGATCCAGTCTTTCTGATCGTGTTAACATCTTTTTTCTTCTCATATAATCTCTGTTCTAAAATCCTTCTCCTTTTTAAACCATCTTCTTTCAACTGTTCCAAACTATGTTTCCATTTTCTCTTCTTATTAGCGTGGGCTTTTTCCTCACTTGCTCTTAATTCATCCTGAAATTGTTTAATCAACTCAGTTAACTTGTCCGAATCAATCTCTCGTTGTAGTTTAGCCGATCTTAACTGATCATATTTTTTCCGTAGCGTTTCGTCAGATAGTATTTCATAACATCTAAGCAAAATAGTGAATTTAGTATCATCACCATTTTGTTTATCTGGGTGATATATTAATGCATGTTGACGGTATGCTGTTCGTATCTCTGAAGGGGTTGCCGTATGTGGGATTTCCAAATATTCATAGATATCAATGTTGTCTTTTATTGTTTGATTGAAGATATCCTCCATTTATAACTCCGGTATAGTTCGTACATAGAAAACTGGTGATGGAGGTTTAGTTTTTGGTTGCAAGAAAAAGTGCGAGGTATGAAATCGATAAATACAATAAACTACAGCATGAAGATAGCAAAAAACTCACTTCTCTAAACGCTTTTCTTCAATTCTCAAGGTACTGTAGCTTATAATAGAGTAATTCCCGCTTAGTAAGTATATTGTGATAACATCTATCGAAGAAATAAGTCTTTTTATTTATGTATAAGTAAAAAAGTAAAATAGAAATGAAATCAATCTTTTTTTATAATTTAAAGACAATGCCAATGTGAAACATGTGGAAATAAGTAATAGCCTATGCTGATGTGATAAAATACACTTGGATGTGATGAGGCTCCTACAAATAAATGAATAAAAAAAGTATTCACTATGGTGGAAAAATTTCGTAACAAAGACACGTCTAATAAATTAAATTTATGTACGGAGTGATCTCTTCTATCAAAATGCATCAAACAGGAACTAAAACAAACATCAGATTCACAATTCAATTTGTATTATTCCTCCCTCTTCTCTCCTCCTAAAAACAAAAAATATATAAGTACATTTATATTTCCAATCTTATTTAAGCCTTAACAGTTCTCAACCCATGAGCAGATCTGAAGATAGCATCACCTTCAGAATATCCTCTACCCAATCCAAATCCAATTCCTAACCATACTGGGAAAGATCTTCTCTTGAATATTAAAATTGATGTCAATACACCAGCACCAAAACCTAATCCTGTCTTGATTAAAGCATTAGATAATACTACATCCCATTTTTCATTCAATAAGTTTTGTGAAGGTGTGGCAATTTGTTGTTGTTGTTGGTCGGACATTCTGAATTACTTTGTTAGTAGTGTTCTAAACTAAACTAGCCTTACGACTATACTATCTGGTTGTGCTCTAGAAACTATCAACTTCCCTCTCCTAAGCAAGAACCAATTATTTTTCAATTAAACATACTTTCTATATTTTTAGTTTCGATATCGTAGTCCTATATCTTAGTTTGCAATTTTTTTTTTCAATTATATTTGTCCATACTCATTTTTCAGATTCAATTTGGTTGGATGAAAATCAAGTGTTGAAATCACGTGCGCTGGTATATTTTTATGCAAAAGCTCCAAGAATGATCTTTCACGGGAGCAATCAACATTCTCTTGCAGATTTATATATATAGCTTATTAGTACAAATTAGACTTAAACCTTGTTTATAAAAGCAGAATTCTTAAGTATAAGTTGTTGTTGTTAGGAGCTACTCTTCGGCCCAACATATCACTACTGTTTAATATGGGAGATATCCCCGTTGTACTCAAATAAATATTACATTGAAAAACTACATATAAGCTATGAAAATTTTTACTTGCGTGACCACTAATGGTTATTCAACATCCTTCTAACGTCACTTCTTCTACTTCCAGGAACAAAATCATTATCATGATCCAATTGACTCTCACCAAAAGTCATACTTGCACTTTGAGGAAATGAAGATCCTGCTGGTTTGAAAGTTCTATATTTGGACATTTCAACAGCTGGATCAGTCATAACCACAGAGTTTCTGGCTACTTGTGTAGCTGAGGGAACTGGACCACTGAGCTTGGCTGATTGCTGTTGTGGTGGTGGCAAGGGTGGTGAAAAGTATCCACTTTCATTCATTTCACTTTCATTAGGCAGCAGTATATAATGTCTAAGCTGAGGTGATGTCACTCTGGGTTTGTAATTGGTATAGGTTTCAAGAGTCGATTTCCTAATTTCGGACGCGTTTGGTATTGGTTTCAAAGGTGGTAGTCTTTGTTGAGGTCTGTTACTGTTTGGATATTCCCGGGGTGGTCCTTGTTGATACTGATGATGATATCCTATTTCGGATTGATTGTCATATATCGATGATGATGTACTGTATCTAACATTATCAGGATTATTGTCGTGTAACTCATTATAATGTATTTGGGGTAATGGTGCTATTTCTTGGTCATTGGTTGGTCCTTCTGGATCGAAGTATACTTTGTAAACTGACTTAATTCGGTTAATTTGTTCCTCTTGCTCTTCAGCAAATATCCCAACGCCTTGATGATCAGGTTCAATGTTACCCATGTTAGATACGTTGGCCATATCATTGCGACTGTCAATTATCCTATCTGATTGAGAAAAGTCAAATGTGTCTTCAGCAGCTTCACTATTATCTTGAGCAAAATTCAATTTAGGACGAGTTTCTTCAAAAGGTGAGGTTTCCGTTGATTCAGTTTCATCCATGTGTTGCTTTTCTCCTGACTCGGAATCGGAGTCAAACGGAGATGTACTACGATCAGAGTGAATATTATTAAGCTTATAGGCATCTTCATCTTGAACGACAATTTGAGGAATAGTAACATTAGTCTCGGGTGTATGCAGTTGTTTTTCAAAAGTCAACGATGACATACTATACGAATCATCATGAATATTCGGAACAACTGTGGGGGTGTCTTCGTTAGGAACATTGTCAAAATGCATTCCTGGAGGTTCAACATTGTCATAATGCATTCCTGTGTCTTGGTTTTGATGCATGATGTTCCTGGTCGGACTTATTGCAACTGATTGAGTTCTTGAGTGTTCCATATAAAGGTTTGATCGACGAGGAAGGGTGGTCACTCCGTTATTGTAGATGATATTGCTATTGATATTCGAAGAATGATCAAATTGGTTCAATGCAGTGGTTGAAGATACCGAGGTATTATATCCCTGAGAATCACCTAAATTTCTCGCATAATCATCCAAGGATACCTTAGATCCAGTTTGATGTTGATAAGGTAATACGAAAGTATATGGGTCTGGAGATTGTAGTTTCTCCGAGTATTGAGAATATGCATCGTATTGTTGTTGTCGTGCATATTGCTGATATTGAGGGTTTCTAAATTGTTGGTCCATTGGATATCTATTGTTGTTATTGAAAGGGTTTTGATTTCCGTAAGATTTGAGTTCAGGGAAGTCGGGTAAAGCTGTGGCTTCACCATTTTCATCAAAGTCGGGATCATGTTCCATACTTTCCTTCTTATCCTTTCTGTAATTTCTATAAAGGAAATAACCTAAAACACAAGTTATAGCAGTCAAGGGCAATATAATTGATAATACGATTGTTAAAACATCATTACTAACAGGCTTTTGACACAAGTCTGAATTCTTGTTAGTCTTACAAAAGTCCGAAGATGAGTCGGATTCATCAGATGTCTTGGAGGATCGGATATCTAAAGTAAGTGTTGGCGTATACATTTTTGTTGAGTTCTAATTCTGTTAAATTGAAAATCAAGCAAAATGAAGGTGAATAATACAATATTGATACAAAACAAGCAAGGTAAAGGATAGTACTTGGTTGGGAAATGCTGTTGGAAAAACGATATGGATGAGTGAGTTAAAAGCGAATGACGTATATCGAATTTTGAAAGGTTTATATTGATTTACAATTATGTTTCATGCACTTTAGGCGATTTATAGTATCACGTGCGGGGTGCTAAACAAGTTGGTTGATTTTCGGATAATGAATGCAAGAAGCTTTCGCTTGGTTGGGAGTTGATTCTTTAAAGCTTGGCAGTGACCTTTCAAGATTAAATCTGAAGAGTTCTGTTTTAATATTTTAGGGTGGTTTGGACATCTACAAAGATCCAACATCCGAATCAAGAAGTTAGAAAATTCTTTTTGGGTAAAAATAAAAACCAACACAAAACAAAAATATGAAGTCAAATCCGGCAAAAAAAAAAATAAACTAGAAAAAAAATAATGTTGACAATATCACCCGAGGGAATTTTCCACACGCCTGAGCTCTAACAATCCAGTCCCAATCTAGATTCAACTTCTGTGGCCCTATTCAGATTTGTACTCGATCTGACCCATTGATCTGACGATTTACACGAAATCTGAATTATATTGTGTTAATATTGTTTACATATCCTCCTTAAACTCATACATGCAATAACGCTTAAAATGAGTTTCAGTAAAGAGAATGATTGACTTGAAGTAACATATAAAACAAAAAGGGTCTTGAGAACTTTTTTATGTAAATCATTTAGAGAGCTACATCAAGAGTTATACATGTGCATATTCTTCGTTCCCACCATGTGGTTCTCCTTTTTCTATACAGAAAATATATGGTTTATTTTTCGGTTCTACTTGTACTTCGATTACGCGTCAGAGATGTAATTATTAGAAACAAATATTTACTTTTTAACCTGGTAACAAACTCGTATTTGCAATTATAATACTCCCTACCTTGAACCCCACATAGAGAGCTCATCTATGTAAGATTGCGCTTGGCCTAATCTGTATTTACCGAGTTGCAAATAGAGTAACTTAAAAAAAGATTCTTGACTTATCCAATAGTTGAACAGTCTCTAATCAGGGCCTTGCTCGTCGGCGGTAAAGCTTACGTCCTCTGTTTCGAATTTCACAAAGTTAGACAGCCAATCTTATGTACAAATATTTTTTCAGGCACAAAATTAGGATAGTCGATTATGTATTAGGGGTAAAGTCTTACGCACAAGACTAAAATTATTACCAAAACAGGCTAAAGCTGTAAACCACAATTGTGGATTAATCCGCAAAGTCAGATACCTAAAAACTTAATTTGCGATCTTCTCTAACTTCATATAGGGGATATTTCCCAAGCTGTTCTTTTTAGCAATTATGACAGCCTTGTATTAAAATTAGAATATACGGGTTCTACTTAAAGTGTGGTACATGGTCGTAATATTCTTTAGCAGATCACAAACTACTATGAAACCCCCAACCACTGAAGGACCGTGAAGCTAAGAACGTTGAGAAGAAAACGAAATATTACGAAATCGCGGGATGCACCATGTTTGTCACTTAAGACGAAACGCTCCTCGTTTTACTAATTAGCCAAGTTTCTGGAGAAGGTCTTCAAGAAGGATTGGGTTGGTTTTGTAATTTGACAAACGATCTTGGGTCAAGTATCCAATTATTCTCGATAATCTAGCCATATAAAACTTTCTGAGTATTGACTGAAATCGCGCTTTCTTAATTATGGAACATCAGCCTTTGCTGTGATATTACTTAAAAAATATATATCAAGATTTTCTCAGTTTCTGATTGAAAAATTTACGATGCTTTCCAGGTAAACTATTATTCATACACATATTTTTAAAAAATCTATCTACAAGAATCATGAACAGTCATTTTAACCCATTGCGGCCTTGACTTCGCCTACAACAGGGATTGCAGTGGCAGCCAACTCGGCGTCAGTATAATTAGCCTTAAAGAAGGAATAATGTAACACAATATCATCGACATTTCTCATAGTAGGATCCTTAGCAAAATCTGGATCAATAAAGAAAAATACTGGCATATCTACTTCTTCCCCAGCACTCAATCTTTGTTCTTCAAAACAGAAACATTGGATTTTGTTGAAATAAGGTGCAGCAATATCAGGAGTAATTGAATAAACTGCCATCCCAATTATATCCTCTTTGGATACATTTTTTGCACGATAGAACGCCAATGCAGTTTCACCAGGAACAACATAAACTTCACGTTGCAATGGAGTAAATTTCCAAGGTAAAACACCAGAGGATTGACAAGTGAATTGAACACGAATTCTTTTGTTGGTATCAACGGGAATTAACTTATCATTGGTGAATTTAGTGGAATCAGTTATAGGCACACCACCAAAACCAGTACGCTGACAAATAGCACGATATAATGGAACTGCAGCAAAGGCAAGGGCAAGGAATACTACCGCAACCGATGCAGCGTAATATGAAGCAGTCCGGTTTTTAAAATTCTGACGAGCTTCTCTCTCTGCTTGCAATCTATCAATTCTTTCTCTTTCAGCTTGTAACTGAGTTTGTTGTTGCTGCTGTTGTCGCTGCTTTTGAAGATAGAATCTTGAAGCATGTAAAAAACGAACATTAGCTCCCATGACTAACGGTTTAATGTTACGCTGGAGTTTTCCAACAACATTAGGTCGAGCAATAACATGAGCGTTCCTTATAGTAGCTCTCAAGCCAATCATTAGCATCGTAGTAATTTGTTAATTATTACGGAATTGTAAAAGTAATGAAATATCAATGTCGCATGTTTTTTTTTCATACTCCCTTTTGGTGTTCAATTTCCGCACTTGAGATTTCATAGGTCATCAAAACTCTATAATTACGGGGTTAAACACTTTTGTAAGGCAAATACATGTCCCATTTATAGAATAAATCGACGCAAACATGAACACGATACTATCAAGAAGAGTATTTATGTCTCTTAAGTCAATAAGAAACTATTCTGTACGTGTTCCACAATTAGGACAGGTGGTTCCGCAAAACAAACCCCGACTCTCACAATTTACTACGGCGATGGCACATACATTTTTATTTGCAGGAATAGCGTACATGGGACTTCAGGCAGTCTGGTTACACCTAGAGTATGAACAAACTGAAGATGATTTAATTTCGAAATCTAAATTATTAGAAGAAAAGATTCAACTGATCGTTGATGCCAAGAAGGAAGAGTTGATTGAAGTACTGCAAACGAAGAATAAACACTGGTATCAATTTTGGTAATAACTATATATACTGTACATAGAAATATAAATATTTATATTTTAGAGATTTCTTTTGTAAGTTAAGTAAGGTGATGTTAGATAGTTAAATGTTGGAAATAATATTGTTGTATGTGAGCAGGTAGTTCATCGCAAAACCCATTCCAGTAAGTTTGGACTAATTTTTGGCTTGTACTTATTTTATTTTCCAAGATTTCAGTTGTAGGGGATATTGAAGACTCGCTATCTATCGGAGTTATATAAAACGATGAGGTAGATATAAATTTCCTAGTGTTTTGAATCCGATAACTTCCTTCCATGACCAATAACTCACAGTCATCAGTTAGAATTACTTGGGGCAAAAAGTTCGTTGCTTCTGGTTTCCAAGTGCGATCTCGTAATGAATGTGAATCTCTCACAAATTGGTCAATAATCAGATAAAAGTTTATGAATTCCAGACTATCATCTGTCAAAATGTGAAGATGATTGTATTGAGCTGAACGAGCAAAATAGTCTCTAAGTTGGACAAAGAAAACGAAAACATGATAGTTAATACCACCATGTAATAACAATGTTAATAAAATCTTATTATAAACAATGGGTATATGTGGATCATCATTTTGCATTTGAATCACAGCTTTAATACAATTGATGCTTGCTTCTTCGAGATTGAAAGACAAAAGTTGCTTTCCTCTTAAGATCTTGTCTGGTTTTAATATTGTAATCAAGGTTGAGTCTTCAAGGGAAATTTGTTGGTGGCAGTCTCCCAAGAAGGTTAGTGATTTATAATGAGGTTGATTTCCAAGTAGGTCAATCACTTGTGGTAATCTAACACTAGGACTAAGCACCAGCAGACACTTACATTCGATCAACAAACATTTAACTTGATTACATAATGGATCAGCCAATGGTTCTAAAATATCAATCACACCGGAAAATTCTTGACCGGCATTAGTATAATTGCTCTTTAGCAAGGAAAGAAAACCAAGCACAAGTTTTCGTTGGGAAATTTTGACTTCCCAAGAAGTGGCAGGAGACCCTGGTTTCTTCTTGAATAGAGAATATGCTCTTGTATGTTGTGGTTGTGTTGGTTGACCAACATGTTCAATATAGTTTGAAATCACCGGTTCTAACTCAAGCATTGACTGATACATTTGGCGAGGACCAAGAATCATAATAGCATTCAGTAATAAACTAATCACCTGGTCGGTTGATTGATTTGCTTTACTAATATTCCAATTTCCTAACAAATCTTTCACTTGACTGATGTTATCAACTATTTGCAAACAATGGTTTGTAAATGTACCATCCTCAAAGGTTTTATTCGCTTTTTTGAAGTTCTTTATTTGTTGTTCCAAAGTGGGAAACTCTGATATAGTCCTAAAATTAAGTTAGTAAACCGAATATTGAAGAGAGGGATATATCCCTTATAACATACCGATTAGCTTGAATTATAACATCCTGAAAACCTTTAACTTCTTCTATTGCACTCCCAAGATCAAAATTTACACCTCTTGTAACATCAATAAATTCACCAAAAAGTGACATTGCATCATCTATTCTTCCCAAATGAACAATAATACTTCCTAGCACCAATAGGTAATGTCCTCTAATCAGTCTAGCTCCCTCTATTTCAATCGCAATACTAAGATGCTTGGCTCCCTCCAAAGGCATCCCCATTTTGAAGAAAGCAAAACCAACAATCAAGTGGACAACAGGAGGAAAAGAATCAATATCTCTTAAGTTAGGGAGAAAGTAGAGGATTTCCACATATCTTTTGTCTTTAGACAACTGTTTTAAATGAGCAACCTTCGATTCCAGATTCGGTTTTGATGATGCTCTCACAACAGCTGAAGTTTGGGAATTGGAATCGAATTCATGGGCCGAAGACTTAATTGTAGCCTCCCAAAGGACAAACTCTGGAGGAAATTTCATTGGCGTTAGTTTTAAAAAGGATCAGTTCATGCAGCGTCTAGTTTTTTTTTGAAGTTTATTACTTTTGTTGGTTGCAAACCCCCGCGCTACCAAAACACTAGTGGTGCTAGCAAAGGTTTGTTTTGCTGTCAAAAATATTTCTATTCTATAATGTTTCTTATAAGTAGTGAGATAAATACACATGGTGGGACCGAATATTGCTCAGGAATAGGTTATAACATATGTTGCTGTAATGTCGGATTTTTATAGTAGATTAGATCCAGAAGGTAATCGTGCCTTGCTTGAACAAACTGGTGATTCTGGTAGTGATGTTCCAGTTCTTTCAGTTTTCCTCAAGAATTAGATTTCTTAATCTATGAATTACGCAATCCTAAATCTGAACAATTTCCAAGATCTTCTGATATCTTTATAATTATATTCCTTATATTAAATATGAACATAATACACATACGAGCACCCCCTCCCCCCTCTACTAATCATTTCGGCGTTTTAGATTCATTTCACCCAAAAGGATAATTCCTTGAAACTTATATACTCTAATTAGTTGAATATATATATATTGCTAATCTTCCCTTCTTTTAAACCTCCCTGTAAATTGTGCTAACTTAGAAGTAGCACTAGAAGGATTAGAAGTTTCTACGCTCTTGATCGAACTCAGATCATCATCTATTACACTAGTATGATGACCGTCTTTCATCTTGGCAATCAATTCCTGCCCAAATTCTAATTTAATTCTATCAAAATTACGCATTCGGAAAGTTGGGTTGCTGAGGAATTCTTCATAGTTCTTCAATTTTAGTACATCAATGGCTTGTCTTAATTCGGCAAATGTTGATTCCAATGCTTCTGTATTTCCCTCTTTAGGAGTGTGAAGTTGTCTCATAGATTCTTCCAAGTACCTTATATCCAAATCAAAATTTTCAATAAAATTACGATTGTATACTTTTGCCTCCTTAAGTACATTAAGGAAATGTTCTGAAACAAAATCATAAGTTTTAAAAAGCCCCAATGTTCTTAATGAAGTAGGGAGACTAGAGAAAATAGATGTGAATAAATTAACCAAAAACCCAGCAAAATCCTTAACCGAATAATTTGCTTCAGTGTTTTGTTCTTTGGTTGTATAATCAAAGTATTCAACCATATCCAACAATTCATTAATTTTCGAATCAACCATATCGAAAATAGCCTTTTCGGAAAATTTCTTTAAATCCTTAAAAATATCAACAGCATGTAAGGTAAAGGTATCATTGACATCGATATTATGGATCCCAACACCAGTATACTGCCTTAATCTAAGATTAATCATCCTTCCTACTTCATATAAACTAAACAAGTAATATTCAAGATTAATAAATGTCTGGGCGACAATTTCTTTACTGTTTGAATTTCTTCTGACAAAATCTTCAATATCATATGCAATACCAAACCCCTTCTTGTTACCCAATACTAACTCCACGATATTATTAACGATTATGTTGTTAATTTCCGTGATTTCATAATTATAATGCTCCGAGATAAACACAAGAACAACATTGAGCAAATTTCGGATCCCAAGACAATAATGGATATAATCTTCACTAAAAGGGAGTTGTATAGGGAAACTCGAGACATTCTGAGGCGCAAAGGCGGAATCCTTTTGATACCATACTAATTTCATGATATCATCATAATCTTCCTTGGAATCAACCACAAGGGGCATATAATGATCGGAAGTGATTGAACGGATAAAGTCGGACCGGAAATCCTGAACAACAAGTGAGGCAAAATAATCCTTAAATATTATCATTAGTACGTCGTATAATTCAGTAATATCATAGGAATAATTATCCATAACTTGTAAAAAATCACCAATTAAATCCTTATATTTCTTTAAATCTTCTACATTGTTAAATTTATTACGTTCTAGATTGTGTAAAAGTACTGGCTTTAATTTTGTAGTATAAGATAACCATAACTCATCAGCTTGACTGTTGGTACGTAATTGGAATTTTGTAATAAGGTTCAATTGTTTATCCATTATAAAGAATGCACTTATTTTTTGTAAATATTCTGCAAGTTGCATATTAGTAAATTCAATGTCTTTTTTTCTTTCCTTAATTTCTGATGCTGGTGCTAAAGGATATATGACTCTACTGTATTTAACCATCCATTCCTTGTGGTAGATATCAATCAATGTGTCCAACTCATGAAGAGTTTGATATACTAATATCGCGTCATATATGCTATTCAAGGGGATATTTAAACTTGAATCATTGAAAATATTATAATTTATATTTGGATCACGAAGTGACTGTTCAACTGGGGAATTTAATTTGTAGGGTAAGAAAGTTTTATTGTCTTTCTTTATTTTCTCCCAATTATTCTGTAATACATGAATATTATTGAAAATGGCTTGACCAACTGTAGGTAATTTCTGTTCCAAATTCAAGCTCAACCATTTAGATATATTTTCAAAACATTTCTGTTTAATCATAGTGGTTAAATTAGGAATGGAATCAACAATCTTTTTGGCAAAGCTAAAATCTTGTACTTTGGCTATGTGAATATTTAACAATTCATCGAGTAATTTCAAAGCATTGAAGTATTTTGAGGTGCCAATCGATTCCAAAATCTTATTAGTTAATTCTAATACTTGAATACATTCGGTGAATACTATAGAAGTTTCATTGATCCGACCACATACCGTTTTATATTTGATGAATCTGTTTTTTCTATTTATCAACTCAATAGTTGACTTATTCAAGTTCAGATTAACTTGGGTAAACTCGTCTTTTAACCCCATAGATTCTTGGTGGATCGAGTCGATTTTATTGATACATTGACTAATTTCATCCGTCAGTTCCATTGAAGCTACATTTAATTCCTCATCCTTATCTTTCACAATCTCGTTAAGTCTGGTGATTAAATTTGACAACCCATTTACTCGTATAGCATCTTTTAATATTGGGGCCAATGATTCAAGATAATCTTCGGAATTAAGGGAGGTTTGGAAAATGTCTTCGTCTCGTAGAAGCAAGTTCTCAAGTTGGAGACTATCAACAGCTACTGACGACATATTGTTTGTTGTTGTTGACTTGCTATTGCCATTGCTATTTCCATTGCTCATTTTGGTCGGTCCGTTGAACGGTGCTGACATCGTTGGGTTCTATAGTGTTATGTGTTGTATTTATTGGTGGATATTTTTATTTTTATTTTTTTGGTTGTCAAAGTAAAACGTAACAGACTGTATCCCAGTTGAAAGGAATTAGGAAGATCGAATTTTGTTTGGGAAGCGAGTCAGGAAAAATATGATTCCAAATCATTTGTTAATATTGGGCTCGCCAAATAGTGGTAAGCTACGAATCGCGAAAATAATAGCTGAAGATTATAAGGACAAGCACGACCTCAACACCCAACAGCAAGATGAGTCTCATAGTGGAATTATTATTAAAACATCCGTTCTTACCAAATACTATCAAATGAAATTAACAATTATGATTGATGAATTTTCAAACAAGTCACATGATAAGGACCACACTTACAAGCTTTCGGAATTAACCAAATGGTATGAAGATTTCCGATCAGAGGAGTGTGAAGAATTACGTGAAGTTATTGATGGAATAATCTTCACTGTTAACATGGTTTCAGACTCAGTTGACTATGTCAATCAGGCCATGGAAGTTCTTAGTAATATTCATCAATGTTTAGGTGAAGATGATGATTGGAATGGATTTATATGTGTGGTGGGATCGGCTCCAGGTGATAATGAACCGGTAAATGATGATCTAGTAGAACAAATCGAAGATGCTGCAATTATATCTGGATTTGAATTTGTTAATTTGCAAACGGATGGTGTGAATGAATACAAGGAGAAACAAGGACCGAGTCGGATAAAAGAATTAATTGAATGTCACGAATGGTCCAATATGGATATGCTCCCAGAGGAACCTGATCGATATGAAAAAAGTAAATTGAATAAGTTGGATTCAATGACTGTAGGACTACTAGATGAATACAAAAACGAGAAGGAGGATGACGTAGACTTAGGGGAAATATTCAACAAAATTTCACTATCTAAGGATATAATAAGTAATCTACCACCAGAAAAGAGACCAGACTACGCCAACAAAGTACTTGAAGAAATTATAGATTTTATATAGTAAAAAATATTTATATATGTATAAGTTACATCTTAAAGATAATCTCAAATCCTGGATTATACTTGCACTCTTGAGTATCTTCTTCGGGAACTCCACTTTCGTGAACCAAAACTGCAAAATCAACACTACGATCCAGAATAGCAACCATAGGTGCATGCCAAACACCTACACCATAGGTGACCGATTGATTACCCCTACAAACAAACGCTTCTATATCAAGCGAGTCAGGAATTTCAATCAAAGAATTAGCTTTAGCTACAATAACTAAGTAACAAATATCATCTGTTTGTCCCAAGGGAAGAAACGTTTGAGTAGTGAATGGATGACGTTCAAGCACTGTGGTAAGGTATTTCCAATCCTCTCCCAGTCGAGTTAACAAATGATCTGGGCATGAGCAACGGAAAATATTCAAATTGGAGGTACCACTTCCACTTTTACTATTTTTATAATCGTTAATTACTGGTGTTACTTTGGGTATTTTTATTGCTGTTCCATAATTGGCATTTGCTTCGTTCTCAGAATTAACTTGGTGTTCAGGACTAATTACTCCCCCATACTCTTTAAAGTTCTCGGGAGTTAATGGTTTTGCTATAATTGGAGGTATTAGACTGCTACCAAATGTTGTAAGTACCATGTAGGTTTATTCTTTCAAGAGTACAACTATAGCTTATCTTACCAATATCTTATCTATTTACGAAAAATATCGACCCCGGAACCACGTGACTTTTTTTGCAGCGCAAATCGGATTTTTTTTTCTTTTTTTCTTTTGCCTTTAAAAATAAAAGCGAAAAAGTTGTGCCACTGGTTATGAGGAGGATCTGAATAAACAAACAATTTCAGAAACCAAACCTCAGAGTTAGAGAACAGCTTATCTAATGAGTGAGTTTCCCCATTTAAAGAAGTCCAAAACTCGTGATTCGGATAAGGATCACGAAGAAGGTGAAACCTTGACCTTGGTTGATGGTTTTTCCGAACCCTCCCGTCTAATGTATATTCCCGGAAGTAATAGTCTCTCGCCAGACAGCCGAACGCTAGTTGATGGACATGAAGGAAGTAGTAAGAGTAACGGTCTTACTGCTCGTCAAAAGAAACATGTTAATGCAAGTGTACAACAGTTACATTATAATGAGAATAAGATTAGTTTGGATCGATGTATAAACTCCACGATCGAACTATTGTATGCTTTGAGTGAAGAAAACCAGGCGAGACCTGTTTTTTATCCTGCTGATATAGATAATGATAATTCAGTGTTGTTGAACTCTGCAAGAGCACATTTAGCTTTGGTTAGACAAAATAGTAGTAAATTTGATAAAGCAAAGATTAAAACAGAAGTTGAAGATGATGAACCACTTCCTGAATTCAGGGTATTACGGTTAAACCTCAAGTCTGGACATTCTGACCTAGATGTTGTTTCAAATTTGGATAAAAAATCTATCGCAGCTTTGTTGGAGAAAAAGATACAACAACAAGTGAAGTATTTACTTAATTTGAAGGATAGAGTGGATGATACTAGTTCAAAAGTATTTGTCACGGGTGATTTAAATTCAGGTAAGTCTACATTCTGTAACGCTTTATTGAGAAGAAAGATTTTACCTGAAGATCAACAACCATGTACTTCAGTATTTTGTGAAGTTATTGATGCATCAAAAGAAAACAATAGCTTAGAAGAAGTCCACGCAATACCTATTGGAGGTCCAGATTATAATATTCGCGATGAATCGACTTTCAAAATTTACCCTTTGAAAGATTTAGAAGATCTTGTATACGAGTGTGATCGATACAGTCTTTTGAAGGTGTATGTTTTGGACCATCGTTCATTCCAAGAAAGTCTTTTACATAATGGAATAATCGACATTAAATTAATAGATGCTCCAGGTTTAAATATGGATCTGTATCAAACTACTCAGGTTTTCTCAAGGCAAGAAGAAATTGATTTGATTGTTTTTGTGGTTAGTGCTGAAAATCATTTCACTTTAAGTGCCAAAGAATTCATAGCTGCTGCCGCCAGTGAGAAAAGATATGTGTTCATTGTTGTCAATCGTTTCGATAATATCAGGGATAAAGAAAAATGTAAAAATAGAATTTTGGACCAAATTAAAAATTTGAGTCCTGATACCTACAAGAATGCTCGCGAGTTTGTTCATTTTGTGAGTGCAAGTGATATACCCAGTGGTCGGCCGGGTGGTGGAGATGGCCCAGGTGATGACGATGAGGGTCCAGGTGATCACGACCTTGGTCATCCCGACTTTGATCTCCTTGAGGCATCCTTAAGGAAATTTGTTCTTGAAAAACGGTCAATCTCGAAATTACTTCCAGCTAAGAGTTTCCTTGTCAATATACTCAAGGATCTACTGACTTTGTCCAATCTTAATGAAAAGATATATAATCAAGAAAAGTTGGAAAATTTGAAAGAATTGAATACTCGGGTAAATCCTAAGTACAATGAAATTGTTAGTAAATCTGTCAAGATCCAGAATTCCATCAATACATTAATTGAAAATACTTGTACTGAGATCTACAATAACACTACTCAAGATATTACTGATGTGGTTGAGAATCTTGGTGAGAAACCAGTAGTGGTTTACGGTGGGTTACAATACTTGTTTGAATACGCCAAGGAAACACATAATGCTTTGTTTGATGTTGTTCTTCAATCTGTAACCAAATGTGAAAATAATACCAAACAAATCACGGTTACTAAAGTAGATGAAATCACCAAATTTGGTCAGAATACTCTTGGGGAAGAGTTCCTTAATGATAAGACGTTCCAATCGCTGCTCATGTTTACTCGAAAGAAAGATACTTTACTTAAACGTCTAGATTATTCCTTGGATGTAATGGATTTTGTGGATCCTTCGCTCGAATCATGTCTTGGTTTCTTGGGAATTCCAGAAAAGGTAATCAATGGTATTCAACATCAAATCACATATTTCAATCCATTAACTATTTTAACTCTGGTACCTATTAATGCTATAGCATTACGTGATCAAATTCCTTCCCAAATTACATTACATACGTTGTATTCATCGGGGAAGTTGTTGACTACCGGTGCTTTGGTACATAAAGTATATCAATTTTCAAGATATGTCACTCCTGGCATGATTAAAAAGGTGGCCATACCTGTTGTGATTGGTCTTTCAGGACTTACAATCTATTATTTGATTACCGATGTCCCTCATGCAGTTGTTCGTAAACAAGCAAGAAGAATTAAACATCAAGTGAAGAACGCTAATTATGCTCATTTGAATGCTATGAGAATCGCCAATGAGTGTCGAAATGTATTGAATTATCCTTCTAGACAAGTGATGAATAATTTCCAGACTAATATTGACAAGAGAATCGGGGAGAAACAAAAGTTGGAGGAAAATATCCGGGATGCCGAATTAAGTTTTGGATATTTCCATGATTTACTCAAAAAAGTTGAGTATCAACAGGGATTATTGAATGAGATTGATTTGGAAAGTGTACATGAAGTGGATTAGTATTAAGTCGGAGTGTTGTTGTAAATAGTTTATTGTTCCATATTGTATGTCTTTTTTACGTCTATGAATTGTCATGATTACCCTTTAATTTAAAGTATTTGTTTTTTTGATTATTATATAAACATTAAATATGAATAAAATCGAGAGTGGTTTATAATTACTTCTACCTTCTCTTCCAGGTTTTCCACATAATTATAAATGTGGCAACAAATGCAACACCAGATAGGGACATACCTAACTTGAATGCCCCCATATAACATCCATTTCCCTTATAACAGTGTCCAGTTATTGGATCAGAATTACTATCGTAAATCCAACCAAAATACTTATTAAGTATAAACAAGGTAATTACATATCCAGTACATATTAATCCCCAATTAGTAGAAAATGTGCTTGTTCCGAATTCCTCGGCCATTACTGCAGGATAAGTTCCAAAAACCAAACCATAACAAGATCCCATGATGCACAGAGACAAACTAATTAAAAGTTGATTGGATACGTTAACCACGAGAAGAAGTTGACCTAAGGATTGAATGACAAGGGTTATAATCACGATCCAAAGCCTTTGGTATTTTCGTCTGTGAAGAGCGTCACTTACGAACCCAGCAACTAATCTTCCTAAAAAGCTTGAAATGGAAATAATGGCAACTTGAAGAGCTTGGGCTCTGACAGTTTCTGGATCAATTTCTTCATCATTATCTTGGTGATCTTTGTTCTTGTTGTAGTAGTATTGCGCAGTAACAATGAAACCTATACTATAGATATACATTTGCCCAATACCTGTCGATATTGCTACAATCAAGTAATGAGTGAGAAATTTCTTATCAGTAACCCGGAGTAATAGAGCATCCAAAGGCTTTTCATCGTGTGTCTTTTTGGAGGAGCGTTTGGGTTTTGCAATAGCAGTATTTTGTGTTCTTGATTGAATTGCATTCCGTTGTGGTAAATTGGATCCTGATTGATATTGTTGAGAAGTCGGGCTACTTTCTTGGAACAAGCTAGAAGATTCTGAATCGGAAGGAGTAGGAGTGTGCTTGCCTGTCCCCCAGAAAGCAAATGACCCGTACAATTTATGAGAGGGGGGATTGAATGTTTGATCCTCAAGCAATCTCAATTGTTCCGGATCGGTACTTGAATTGGATTGCCCTCCCCTTTCTTCTTCATCATCATAAACCCGAATGAAAAAGGAACCTAAAAAGGTAACACTTCCACAGAAGAGGGATAAAAATTGAAGTAACCCCCCAGTATCATCATCAAAAAACGTGGCTGATATAATTGAAAAAATAGTAGCTGCGAACCCATAGGCACTCACAGGTAATGCTCCAGCAGCACCTCTATGATTTGGAAAATTAGCTTGTGATGCCTTTAACGTTGCGAAATAACAAATAATCGATCCAAATCCAACCAATACCATACATAAACATATCACAATTAAATTATCATGTCGAGTTAAATAAATCCTATAAACCAGATAATAACTCACAAGGATGAAAATAGAACCCATTTGGGTAGATGGTCTGGGACCATATTTATCAACTATTAAACCGGCAGGAAGTCCTCCTATTCCGGCACCTATAGTCATTGCTAATGCTATCGTTGCAGAATCTGAAGTTGTGAGGCCAACATGTTCGACAAACTGGGGTGAATATACTCCATATAAGTATAGTGTACCAGAAGCGAGGGCCACTAGAACTGAAATGAATAATATAATCAAACGACTGGTAAGATTAGTGTAACCAGTACTAGGTGGGTCTGTCTCTGACATCTTATGGAATATCACTTTCACGAGAAACAGTAGTTTTTTAAAATCTTTTGATGATTAGCCTCGAGTTCAGGAACTTTTGAATTGCTACTAAATTATTATATTTTGGCTTGATTTTTCGCAACCTTTTTTCAACATCACTATGGGGTTTCTTTGTTCTTTTTATACCATTAAATCGAAAAAAAGAAAACCATTTAAACAATTGGCTGACCAGATAATTCAACCCATGCTGCATATATTGTGATAAATAAAAGTTTGTACATGATAAATCATGTGTAGTGCCATTGTAGAAATTAGTGAATATAAATAAGTAAAAACTTGCGGGGATTCCCCTAAGGTTCTGTTGGGTGAAACAAGGAGCATCAACATAAACAAGATGTTTAAGTTAAGCGAGTTGATTTTTGAAGGTCAATATTATTAAATTTTTGTTCAAAAGCCATATGCTTGTATCATATAGTACATCTTTGTAGTTAAGCTCTCCTTTGTGGTACATATGTGGTAAGAAAATAGACAGTCGTTTTCTGAGAATTTTTAGGAGTTACAATTATTAGCATTTGTGTTATTTTTCTCGCTCTAACAATAGAAGTTTAAAGGTTTAAAGTTAATCTTAATTGATCTAACGGTTATGCACATCATGATTTAGTATATAGTTGCTGTTAAATCTGTTTATTGAATCACCCAATTTTTTCACCGTTGTCAGCACCTTTCAAAGGAAGCAATTTAATATCCTGCATGTAACACTCACAGAAAAAAGTTGCCTTTTTCAATTTTTTTGTTCAATATCTCCACTAGAGTCAAACTCATACAGAATCTGTGAAACTACACACTTTTAGACCAACAAATATATAGACAGATACATCAATATGACGAGAGTGAGTAATGTTGAATTTATTAAGGAGTTAACCAAGGTTTTATCTACCAATAATGGTAAGAAATCCGTATATTTCACACAAAAGCGATTATCGCCTGCTTTATCATTAGATTCTTCCACCGACACCACAACAGGAGATTTACCATCTAATGTAATTGAAACTGAAGGTAATAATACAAATACATATCCTATTCTTATTCGAATTTCTATGAATGGTAAAGATAAGACTGATAAGAAGAATAAGTTTAAATTGTCGACTATTGTTGAGCCTGAAGCTTTAGAACAATTTTGGCATGATTATATTCCTATATTACGGGCTGGGTTTTTAGGGTTAAAGAAAAAGGAAAAGAAGAAAAAGAAGGCAAAAGTAAGTAAATAGTTTACTATATATATGTGCGTGAATATATTGACTATACTTCTTCAACTATTAATAACCCACTGGGGTATATTATATTTACATCCTTTATTTTGCAATCTCTCATTTCATTTAACGATGTTCTGGGAGGTAATGGGGATGATAATTTGAATTTATATTGCATAGCAAAATCTTTAAACTTGGTAGCAGCCTCTTGTTTTGATAAAGTTGAAGTTAATTCACGATCTTGTAAATATCCTTGTGTTAGCAATTCAACATACATAAACACATCTTCAACTTTCCAATCTTTGGGGAAATAAGCGACATTTCTTGTTCCACCAACTAATTTAACGGCAATCTTGGCACAATTTTCATGAGCAACTCCTAATTCGTGATATTTTGATGCATTATATGCAAGATATAATTTAGTTAATTTTGCGTGTTCCTTTTCAAATTTTTTCAATCGATCCTTTTCCAAAGACATTTGATAATTCAATTCTTGTTGTTTAATCAATACTTGGTTCAAGAATTTCTCCTGTAGTTCCATTCTAATTTGCTGTAATTCTCCCCTATATTTATCTAATTTATTAACAAATTTACTTTGAATCAATTCATGTATATTACACCCAGTTCGTACTCCACCTTGAACTCGTGCCACTAAACTTATTTTCACGGGTGTTTTCACCGGACCCGACGGTGACATGGTTGTACTTCTGGTCAAACATAATAACCCCAAGAATGGGAATCGAGTGACATTTAAACTATTAGCCAATTGATATGCTTCAGGGTTAGTTAAATCGCCACCCCAGATAATCACATCGTCAGAGAATAACTCAACAAATCTAGGATTAATAATTATCAGCCGGAATACTTGACTTGAACTTTCATTATTGCCATTGGTTAAATATACAAATAAAAACTTCCCTCGCTGAGTGGCCATATATAAAGCTTGAGTATAACTTCCTTGAAAGAATGGCGGAAGTATCTCTGTGGAATCACCCGGCGTCATATCATCTTCTAAGTCACGGACGAATTTATTTACCTTGGCTATTGGGTCAATTGTAGGTGATGTATAAGTGAATAGTAAATTATAGATCTTGGATACGATTCGAAATATAATTCGAACAAGAAATATTAACGGTTGTACTATAAGCAAATTGATCCATAGTGTAAAGGTGCTCCTTCTTGATGATGTGGGGGGTGTTAAAAGCGTTGTTGTGTTTGACTCGGGGAATGTTCCGGGCATAGTGGTTGGTCGGGGATTACTGGAAGCGGTGGGGGTGTTTGAAGAAGCAGTGTTAGTGTCATTGGGCAAGGCTTCATAATCTTGTTGCTGAGGCAGTAGTTGGAGTATCCGACGTAGCCAACTTCCACTGGCTGAATCACGTCCAGTTGACATATTCTATATGATAAGTTGTGTAGTTTTAAAGTGAAATGATCTAGTTATAATTGGGGTATTTTTCTCTCCTGAATTACGCCTTCAAAATGTGTTACAAGAAAACAAGCAATTGCACTAACAGATTTCCAACACAGTAAAATCACTTGAAAGAGTAAGGAATAACTTCTGATTCTGCTTAGCTCCTTTAGATCTTAAGTCTAATCGGTTTTGATATGGGTGGGATCAAACTTTAAGCTAACTTTATATTTGCTGATTTGGTCGTGCAAGGCTCAAAAGTGCCTTGATATCTTTTAGTGAGATAATCACTGTGAAATTAGAAGTTTTTAGATATTCAAATAAACCTAGAGCAAATTTATATCAAATAGTATGGTGATATAGTTATGAAATTTATGTATGCAGCTAATCTACGAATCCAATTGGATAACTGCAAGCGACAACTATGCGCTTTCAAAATTCAACCTACAATTGGCCCCAACATTAGTCAGATCAGATTCAACTCTCAATATATTGCCCCGAATGACGAGTCTTCAATCGACGAATTGGTTGGGTGGTTAGTCAAGAAGAATACTCAGCGAGCACGAAAGACTCGGAAAGTTCAAGAAACAATCACTCGCTTGAATAAAGAGTTAACCCGGCAAGATTTAATAATTGAAAAACTTCGCGATGCGATATTGGGTAATTCCTTTACTCGAGCAGTTCATACAAAATTAGGTTGGTTTATAATCCCCTGTGGAACATTTTCCCAGGAAACATTAGATATATTACATGAACTGTTTGATCAAGAAGGATTCTCTAAGGATACTCCCAAGGATATAATCCAACTGTTTGTTAACGACTATTATGATTCAGACGTAGGAAAAAGCTTAACAAAAATTTCAAGTAGAAAGTTTAAAGTTGATCCGGGTTTGAAAGTTAGGGTCGGGAGATATGTTATTCAGGATTCGGTTAGAAGTAGAAGGTTTATATTCTGGAATGAATATTTATACAGTCGATTAGCTGATTTGAACCCTGATGTTCCCGATCGCCCGCTGAAAATTCGTATTATTGGTGATGAATGGGTATCTATGTTTCAACAACGTTCGAAAAGCTGGTATAGATATTATCAAAGCACCAATGAAGGATTTACATCCGCGTCGCAAAACTTGAATTTAGCTATTCAAAAATCCAAATTCAAATTACAACCTGTTCCCAGGGCCATTTCTAAAATCAGATATAATAAAGAAGACAAGAATATAATTCTTCAAGATGCTGTGACGTTGCTGCATGGATGGGATTTTTATCGTCGTTTAAAACGTCCCCAGTTTGAATCAGCTAATTCTTGTGTAACAACTAGTATGCCCACTCGTGAATTCAAGAAATTTATTGATAAATTGTTACGAGATAGTTGGCTTGTCTTAAGTAGTAAGGACAAAGAATCTTATAGACTATACTATGAGAAAATATTAATCAACAACAACCCCCTGTCTCCGACTCACCCTGAGGAGAGTATCACGATTTTAGGGAAAGGCTCCTATTATACGTTTGATTATTATTCAATAATTAGAAATATGGGGAGAAGTAATAGTTGGCAAATTGAAAATGAATGGAGATTCATGAGTTCCGAGAAACGAAATAGATTCACGGAGGAATTTAAGCGATTTTTACAAGGTGATAAGGATATGGTTGGAAAAAGGAAATATAAACAATTAATGAAAAAGTTTTCTAAGTGAAAGAATAGTCTGTTTTTGAAGAATGGATTAAAATAGGTGTAAAATTATAGATAGAGGTTACAACTTTAGTTTTTAGTTTAAATGTACATAGAATCATAGAAAAATGAAAGGATTATTTTAGTAAGACACATTAATTATAATGTGTCACATTAACATATGCAATATAGAGGACACATTTCTCTTTTATCGCTCGTGTATACATTTATCTCAGGTTTTACTGTGTATTAGCCAACTATGTAATAGATAGAAGATTGCTTTCAACGTAATTGATTGTCTAACAGAATAATTTTGCAACCTTTTTTGCAAAATAAATCTAAAAAATAAACCGTACAAAAACATTCAAAACACAACATAATTTCCCCAAAAATCTACCTATACAACTACTAAATAAGTCCTACAAACCATTTAAATCAATATGAAATCAATTGCCCCTATAAAGGATACTTTTCAAGGCTTTTTTCAGAAAAGCCCGTGTTTTTTTTTTGGTTCTTCAATATATATTAATAGAGTGGCCATGCACTCACGTGACCCGGAAATGCAATTCGAATCAGGCTGTCATAATTCCGCGGTTTTAGCTCAGTTGGGAGAGCGTCAGACTGAAGAGATTCAGTCACAGGTTGTAATCTGAAGGTCCTGTGTTCGATCCACAGAAATCGCATCTTTTTTTGATTAATATCAAACTTGATTCTTCTTACTTAACTGTAACTGGATTAATTGTATTTGATATTTGAATTTTTATTTTTAGAATTTCTTGTTTTACGAATAAGGTTTTTTTTAGTTGACTGTTTGCTCCCCCATCCCCCACACTGTGACATCCAATTTTGGAAATTTGTTGCCGCACATCACACCATATTAAAGGTCACTCACAGATTTTTTTTCACCAATTACAATTACATGTACATATGCCCTGGCACCAATAATATAGAATTTACCCCTGAATAAATATGGTTCTTAATGCTGTTAATAAAGAAAAGGTTAAATTTCTTTCTAAATTAGTTGGAAGAAACAAGAAACTTGAAGAAATTGAAGATATGTATACTGATAATCACGTATTAATCTCGGAGATTATTAAAGCATCTCCAGAAAATACATTTCATCCAATTGATCCTCCAATTGTTGAAGATTCATATGTTTCACTTTCCACTGATGTTCAAAATGAGACCGAAAATGTGATTTTAACTCAATTTAAAAAAATTGGTGATGCTCAATTTAATTTACATTTACATGACAAATATTTTACAAGTTCTTTATATAGTCAATTACCCTCGGGATTTGTTGTGCTTGATGCCAACCATCCTTGGTTAATGTATTGGCTTTTGAATGGATATAAATTGATCAGGAGGAATGTTAGTTTGTTGGATCAAGATACGATAGAGTTAGTTGATGAGAAGATTGAACATTGCTTAAATGTTGAAGATGGGTCAATTGCTGGTGGTGCAAATCAATTAGGTCACGCAGCTTCAACATATTCAGGTATACTTGGATTAATCCTTAGTAAAAATTTTAAATTACTTGAAGAAATTAAAGATAAGATATATGATTGGTTATTAAGTTTAAAACAAGATAATGGTAGTTTTATAATGCATGAATATGGTGAAGCTGATACGAGGTCTACTTATTGTATATTGGTAATTGCCAGTTTATTGAATTTATTAACTCCGGAGTTAACCGAGGGAGTTCAAGATTGGTTAAATTTATGTCAAACTTACGAAGGAGGATTTTCTGGAATCCCCAATACTGAAGCTCACGGAGGATATACATATTGTGCAGTTGCAAGTTATTTTATATTAAATTCCAATATAAATTCGATATTGGAAGCTATAAATGTTGATAAGTTGGTACGATGGTGTGTATATCGACAAATGTCCATAGAAGGAGGATTAAATGGACGAACTAATAAATTAGTTGATTCTTGTTATAGTTTTTGGATTGGAGCAGTATTCCCCATGTTGGAAATTTTAACTGGGCAAAAAGAATTGTTTAATCGACAAGGATTGGAACATTATCTATTAAGATGTGCCCAATCTAAACTGGGTGGGTTTATGGATAAGCCAGGTAAGGGAGTTGATTTTTATCATACAAATTATTCGCTCTGTGGATTAAGTATTTGCGAATATTTATATCATTTGAAGACAGAAGAAGAGTTGTTAGCTTATAGGATTGAGTCAACTCCACATGGGGAAAAACAATATACTGAGCCTATCCATCCTATATTTGGAATTCCAATTGAAGATGTTGAAGAAGCGAGAAAATACTTTAGTCAGAATAATCCGTAGTGAGTGTATATTAACTATTATCTATTAAAACCAAAAACGTCTCTTTTAAAAAACCAAATAAATATTAACACAAGATATCCTCTTGACTTAAATAGTATAAAAACAATTGATAACAACCAATGAATTGATCTAAATTTTGAACCATACTAATTCTTTGTCTACGTTCATGCATAATTAACCTAAAGATTAAATCACTTTCTTCATTCATAATCTGAGATCTGTTATTAATCCACCCTTGAATTAACGAATCTAATGTGATAAATACTCCTGTTCTTCCACAACCGGCAGAACAATGGACCAAGACATTATTGGAAAGTCCATAGTTACTATGTAGTTTGTTCTTGAGGGTGATTAATTCAAGCAAGGTTGAGAAATTAGGTATGTCATGATCAGGCCAATTTAAATAGTGTAAATGGAAAATCTTATTATTAAGTTTTCTAATTGTATAATCTGAATTATTTTCAATAATTTCACAACTAGTTATACTCGGGTGATTCAAGTAACTCACGGGTCCCGATTCTAAATTAATTATAAGTTCGACATTTTCTTGGAATACTAAACACCAAAAATCGTCGATTGTAGAAGCTAATGTGTTTTGCGTAGCGATGTATGTGAAGTCATTCTTGATAATTGAATTAACATCGATATAATTACCATTGAAATAGTCGCATGAATGATTGTTAAGTTTAACTCGAGAATGTTCATAGGGCCAGATATTATTATATCTATTCTTGAAATTATATTCCACACCACTGGAGATTTTAGGTGATAATCCACGACATGAATTACAGCAAGTAGGGGATATAGGTCCGGTTAAATTATCTTGCGAGGTGATTAATTTTCTTAATCTTGCATCTTCCCAAGTTTCTATTTGATTGAATAACTTAAGAAAATGTTCAAGTAAACTAGTTGTATGTTGGTGAGTAACGAATTTTAACCAATTAGGGTAATTGTCCTGGTTTGGAAGTTTAGCTAGACTGAATCTATGATTATATGACATATTATTAATATCTTTCTTGAGAATTGCATTGAAATTGGTATTTTTAACTGGTGAAGGTAATATCAATCCATTAAGTCTATGATTTGTGTTTAGCTTACTTAAATTCCGTTCAAGGAATTCTGGGTGGTTAAGTACGGATTCAATCCCTCCATTTAACATAGATACTTCGAATTTATCAGTTAAAGATTCAAAGCGAACACATGTTTGATGAAGCGAATATGAAATATCTTCATCAACTTTAGAATGTGAATCATATATTAATACCTTGATTTTAGGAGATACATTATCTTGCTCTTCTAGTTTATCCACAATTAAATCTTTAATATTTACAGGTAGATTTATAAAATTATTCAAGATTTCAATTAAATCAAGCGATTTCCGTTTCAATAATGTGGTAGGTATGCATAAATTAATTGCCTTCTTTAATCGTGTTTTGGAATATTGTTTAAAACATCGTACATCAAATATTATTTGATAATTAGATAAACCTAATGCATCGCAATGTTGGAGATATATTGATGGTGGAAGATGTTTAAATGTGGCTGAAGGTATCGATCGATTTCCGGCTGGAATGATAGGTAATGTTAAAGCACTTGGGTGCGAGGAAGTTAGCGGTTGTGACATGTTGGTCATATCTTAATTATTTACAAAGAAAGTGAAGCAAATAAAGCAAAATAAGGCAAAGCAAGTTTTATTCTTTAAATAAAGATTTCGGCTCAAGTCATGATTTCCCCCACTTCGGATAAATTAAAGCAATATATCCTAATAAGTATCATTATAATTTATTTTGCTTTTCCAAGGCATATGACGTAGAGTGCCATCTAAAAAAAAGAATGCAAAAAAAAATAATTAGTACAACCACCCCACTGGGTCATGTGTTAACCTTATTTTTTCGCCCTTCTTGGGTGAATGGAACATTACATCACATAATTAGTCCTCGAATCACCTGAATTAGACGGGATTACTCTGCTGTTGTAAGGACTAATTCTCAAATTGTGGGAATGAAATGAATAGATACGGGTTGAGGGGCAAATGTGTTAAAAGAAGTCATGCAATCATGCATTGATACACAAAACTGAAGTCTTTTCTACGAGGTATTTATCCAATATATAGCTAAAATTAGAAACTAAAACAGAAACAATACCCCGGGATCAAGGGAAGGATGAAAATTTTTCTTGAATACATGGCTCAAGAAAAGCTTGTTATCCATGAGATCTGGAAGTTAAACGTTAAGAAAACAATCTATAGCTTAATACCAAGCATAGCCACTCAGGTTGCATAATTTTCTTTTTTCCGAATACTAAGCGAAATTGCTTTTTTTTTTCTTTTTGTATTGTAATACCAAAAAAAAAAAAACAGCTATATTTTTTTTTGGTTAGCGATATTTTTTGCCGGAGGGTGTCGGGGATATGTACGACTAACTCATCATCACAACATCATGCATAGACGTGCTTGATCCAATGTGACATCATTACGAAAGTCCTCAAACATCATTCTTTGAAATAATCTTTACGAGATATATGTATTGTTTGTCGTATCATTTCTGAAGCGACAAACTAGTGACATATAGCTACAAACAAGTAAATTCCGTGACCTTGAACAAGTATTTCATTTGACTCTAGTTATCATCATTATGAGCCGTTATATCCTCTGCATCGGTCTTTGCAGTATTTTTTTAAAGCCCTGCATTAAGCCGCATCAAGATCTAGATTCCAGCCTGCGGAATCCACATAAGGTAAGTCATATGGACTGTAATGACCAGCATATACATGTAGAGAAAACATATGATAATATTCTATGTAATATATCAACACTGCATTAGACTGCCTTACATGATTTGCACTATACAGAGATCTAGATTTAACCTGGGAATCCAGCCAGTGATAGAGAAACATTCAACAAATCTTTGTAATCCAAAAGCGAATGTATACTAAACTATTTCTATGTTATAATAGCAGGAATCTAGACCCAGCATATGTAATAAGCAATAGTATTACATGGGTTTCTCTCTATATATATATGTATATTTTTTAGCTATTTGGAGCCCTTAATAAATAATTAGTATCATCATCATGTTGTAATTGGTGTTGAAACTTATTTCCATTTGTTGATTTATTTAATAACAATTGAGTATTTGAACTTTCAAAAGGTTGAGTTTGAGTTGGCAGAATTGGAAGTGTTGGTGGCGTACGTTGTTGCTGTTGGTGGTGTAATAAGTCATCATCTGAATCACTATCACTACTATCTATAACTTGACCCGTTGGTTGTAATTTGTTGAAGAATGTGGTTGATTTGGGAATATCTCTATGTTCAGGAACATTCCTCGGTTGCTCAGGAATATATCTATGTTCAGGGATGTCCCCAGGCTGCTGTTCTGAGAATATATTCCTTTCTTGATTCTGCTGTTGTTGCTGCTGTTGTTGCTGGTGTTGAATTTGATACTTTAAATTCAATTTATCATATTTCGACTTTAAATCAGATAACTTAATATCTAATTTATTTATAGTTTGTTTATATTCTTGATTTTCAAGCTTTAAACTAGTATTTTGATCACTAGAACTGGTTAATTGGTCTTGTAAATTTTGCAAATCATGATTATATTTATGTTTTAAATCCTTAATTTGTTTACTATGACTAGTTATCATTCTTGTTTCCTTTATTTGAAATTCTTCAATTAAATCCTTTCTTTCTGTTTTATCTTGTTGTAATTGAACATTTAAAGATTTAATAGTTTGATTAAGTTGATTTATTTGATCAAGTAAATTATGATCTTTATCAGGAGTAAGACGCGTCTTACCAGGAGCAGGAGAAGTTGTTGCTGATCTAGGAGGAGTATTGCTTCTTACTGTTGTGTTTGGTAATTGATAATCTTGATTGTTAATACTATTCATTCGTTGTTTTAAATCCAACCATCGATGTTCTTTAGTTTGATTAGAAGTTAAATCTAAATTAATAAGTTGATCTAATGTATCATCATTACCATGTATATTTGAACCGCGGTTCTTCTTTTCTCGTTCAATGGCTAATTTCAATTTGTTCCGAAGTAAATTGTTTTGTTTTTTGGTGTGATTTATATCTTGATCTTTACTCATCACAACTTTACTTCATACTTTCTTTTTCTTGATTCGTTTCAGATCAACTTTTTTTTTACAGTATATTTCTTGGTTTGTTTACATCAAGTTTTTTTTACAACACGGTTGTCAGATTTATATACACAAGTTTTATTTTTATTTCATATACCGTTTGGTTAATACACACATTATGTCTGATAAGAAGAAATTTATTCGCCGTCAACTGGTTATATCCAAAGTTCAATCCTTCCCATTTGACTTTTATTTATACATTAATGAAATCATAACATCCATAGATTGGAATAGTCCCCAGGCAATCCACATTGCTAATGTTTTAGGAATATCACTAACATTCCTTGATTTGTTGTTAACTTTTTTATTAAACTATTATGATTCAATCAACAATAAATCAAACAATTTATTATTCAATTCAAATTATTCTAATTATCAATACTTAAAACGGAACTTGACTATTAATCCTTCTTCTTTCAGGTATACAGAAGAGTTTCATATCAACTGGTTATTGTCGTTGATCTCCAATGTTATTATCTTTATTAGTGTTTGTAATTTCATAATCTTGATTCAATCATCTAGGAAATATGGATTATTATACTTGACTCAAGACAATAGCAAATCAACATCGATTTATAAATCGAGTTCTTGGGTTAGAATGATTGATTCGTTGATATTTAGGTTATTTGGTAAAGATCAACAGGAAGATACCACCCAAAATTCAATCGATGATACTGCTACTACTGTGATTGAAGACGATACATATTATATGAATACTTGGGATCCAAATAAATTCAATTTACATTTATTTATCATGTTAAACCCAATAAACATTGTTATTATTCATATATCAACAATATTAATATCATTAACAATGAATGTATTGATCATTATCATGTTTTGGACAATTATATCCAAATTCAATCAATTAATAATTGATAAACAAATAATTTATCAAGAAATGTTTAAAGAATATAATACCAAATTTGTTAATCCCAAATTAAATATCTTGAAGAAGGATGTTGTTATAGATGCAACTAATGGACGGTATAATAGTATGATCTTAACTGATAAACAACCATATTTATTATCTAAAACTAAACGATTCATAACACATGATTCAAGGGGGAAAGAAGTTGTAGAATATGGAGAATCTGTACCTAAATATGCATTTATCGATCATTCAACTTTAATACAAGAAGAGGAGCGAACACAAGGATGTCGTGAACGCGAAACAGAAACACCTTGGTATACTTCGTCAACTCCATATCAACCAAGAGGACATTCACCCCTGATGACATCTACTCCCAATCGATTGTTAACGCCAAGTCATCGATTAGATATGAGCAATCGACCAGTTTTAGGATATGATGTCAATAAGAATGAACCAAGCAGCAGAAATAGTTTTACGTCCCCTTCTCCCGTGAGGTTAGGGATTAGATCAGGGTCAGTATCTCCCTTGAGAACAAGTCCTAGGCGAGAAAGACATGAATTTACACCATATGACCGGTATGAATATGACAATGAAAGACGAGAGTATGAACGTAGACAAAGTTATGATGACAGAAATAGAAATTATTTTTAATATGAAATCTATATTTTTATTTATTTATATATATTACAAATCATGAAATCCAAATACATATTTTGAAATTGTACCTATCCAAGATAATTTTTCTTGATTTGTTTGTTTATTCTTTAAATCTAGTCCTTCAGGAGTGACAAAGAATTGTTTACCTTCTTTAATATCAAGACGGGAAGTGTTTGTAGGAACTTCTTTAACTTCATTCACTTGGGGTTGTTGTGGTTTTTCTTGTTGTGCACTTTGTAGTTGGATATTTAAATTCATTTCTCCAATATCTTCACTTTTGATTAAACTTCTCTTTTGTAAATTTTCTAAAGCAGATTTATGATATGGAATAACTCCTAATAATACTCCATTAAATACGGTTCCATTTTCTTGTAAAGCCTCAATTGCACTTTTTGGATTATCAAAGGTGATTTTCACCCAATTTGGGCCACTGAATATAGGAACTATATTTTGTTTGTTGGTGGAGCTATTGTTATATAAGGAAGATTTTGGTTGATTTATTTGAAAATCTTCTAAAATATCTCCGAATTGAGTGAATAATTGTAACACTTGATTAGATAAAGATTCTGGATATCCAAAGACTAAAATTGCTGATTCAGAATGAGATAATTGATTTGGTTGTTCTTCCACAGTATTGGTTGTAACAACTTCAACTTGTTCCCCTTTATTAAACAAATTATTAAATTTTCTAGGATCTTTATTTATAAATGAATCAATTTGATCAATTGGTTTATTGACTTTTTCATTCAATTCAAATAATGACTTATTAGGAGGTAAATCATCTTGATACACCAATAATCCAGAATTACCCTCCTGAGACTCATCATCGATAATAGTAGTATCATTGACATCATCATTATCACCACCTCCAAAGAGCATACCTTGACTTATAGTAGTTTTCCGTTGCTGTTGTTGATTCCCAAACGACAACATGTTAAATTGATGACTATCGCCTAATATTAATAATCCACTAGATGTATTTGGTTTACTAGAGCTGGATTTCTTGGTGGTTGTAGATTCCGTGATTTGGAAACCGGGTTTCTTTTTCGGGATTAAATGATTAGGAATGATCCGTCTCTTTTGATTCTGAGTGTACCAGGAATTAGAAACATTAGTTTGTTGTTGTGGAGGTTGTTGTTGCTGGGACTGTTGTTGTTGCTGCTGCTGTTGTTGTTGAAATTGCTGCTGCTGTTGTTGTTGCTGTTGAAGACTAGGATTGATCGTTGGATTCAACGACGTCGTTGCCTGACCAAAGAATGACATGTTGCTGTATAATCGATGTTTGAAGGTGATGTTGTTTCCAAAAACTAAGCAAAAAAAGGAAAATTTAGCTTAGAAAAAACAGTTTCTCTAAGTGGTAGCGCATATAGTGTAAGAAGTAGCAAAAATTATACAAGTTATTATACCACACGGGTTTCGGAGCAAAGTTGGATTGAATTGAAAAATGTGTCTTGTCTTTAGGGATTGTACAACAGTTCTAGTACATGCATACCCAGAGGTATCACCACCAGTAGACACCATCTGTTTTCTTTAGGATAGTTACTACTCAGAAATGTTTAGTACTTTAAAAATAGAATAAGATAACGATGAGAATCATTGATAGGTGAAACTCAGACAGCAACTGTCCACGCTGAATAGGATTCTCTTCTTATGTGAAGTTCAATTTCATAAACAGTTTTGTTTGACGTTTGCTTCTGATTTGCAGCAAACAAATCTTTCGCCAGTACCACTGATGCTCTTGGTACGCACAAAGCAAAAAAAAATTACATACTTCGAAACAGAGATGAGACCAATCTATAGACCCAGCAATGACACTTTTATCACCAGCAGAGCGTTCCTACCTTCGGGATTCGCTTAATTCCACCCCGATAATCCGTCCAGATTCTCGCTCGCCTCATCAATTTCGACCTATTGAGGCGAAAACTTCATTTTTAGCTTCATCAAATGGATCAGCCAGAATTCGATTAATTGATGGAAGTGAATGTATAGTCAGCGTCAAGGCCAAAGTCGTTGACTTGAGTACAGTGGTAAATAACAACTTGATTGAAGTTGATATTGATGTTGATTCATTTCGGGATGATTCTAATTTCGTCACTAATCTAAAATTCCACATTTTAAATTCATTAAATAAAATCCCGGATATTAACAACGTATTGAAATTGACTACCAAATATGGATATAAATTATTCATTGATGTTATTGTAACTAGTCATCATTCATCATACCCCTTGACATTGATTTCCCTTGCCACTTATCTTGCCTTGAAAACTACCAGATTACCTAAATTAATAAGTGAAGTAAATGATGAAGAAATTGCCGAACAACCGACATTCTCCGACGATTGGGCTCAAGCTACCTTAATTGAAGAATTACTTAATACCAAATTCCAACCTCCAATATTACTTACACTTGGTATAATTGGCAATAATATAATATTTGATCCGTCAATTGAAGAAGAACAAATTATTGATAATTCATTAATAATGGGAGTTTATAATGGCAAAGTTATAACTCCAATTAACACCGTGAGTAGTAGTTCTTTCGAACAGACCAAGGGGATTAATCTGATTGTTTTGATAAAAGCTATTGAATTGGGAAATAAATATGGAGGCATGGTGGTGAATGCTTTAGATACTTTGATTGAACAAGATATTGATGATGAAAATATATTTTAAGTTGTATGTACAGTTCATATATAACTCGTTAGTGTAACACAGGGAATCACATACACAGAATTCAATTGTAGTAAAAGAAAGCTATGTCACTTTGGATACAAACTCTTGTATATAATAGTTCTCACCTGAAGTTATTTAGCCAGGCAACACATATTTAAACTTACCACTTTATACTTGCTATCTGTAGATAACCATCTATATTTGATGTATCTAAGAGCTACGCTGTTGCTCAGTAGTGCGACCTCTTCTTCTTTTTATAAGTCTATCTCTCTATAATATATCAAGCAAATATAGTTAAAATTGTTTTCGCAGCATATGAATCTATCATATCATACTTGAGCAAAGCAGTATTACAAACTTGTTCTAAATTTTTTTGTTAAAACTGAAGAGAAATCGAATACCGACTTAAAACAAACCAAAAATGGTATAATTTGTTTGAATGTGAGTGTATACCAAAAACAGATTCTATATTCAAAACCAAATTAAACTGGCCGAAGGAAAAGTTAATAAACCAAGACCAAAAACCACAATAAACAAAATTAAACATCGGTAAACAAATATTAGTCAAAAAAGGTATAAAACAGTTGTGATATATTTCATAATTCCGTTTAATGGCATTATTGAATTATTTTGATTCCCAAAGGATAACGACGCCAATCAGGTGAATTGATAGGAAATGGATCACAACAATTATATACCTCTTTCAACTCATGTTTGTTTACTGGTTTTAATCTGGTTTATTGGGCTTGGATTTCGGTCTCAGGCTATTGGTTTTCTCAGTTTAACTTGGATTCTATTGCTGCTAGAAGAGGCTCTCAGTACATACTCGCATTCATCAATTATAATTTTTAGAACCAAAAAATCGAATAGGAAATCATACAGTAAAAATCAAGAATTGTCTTGATACCGAATGAAGTGGAATCGAAGGAATATTCTGAAGAGCTATATCCAATTGTTAACTGGAAGTAAAAATGGATAATTGAAGTAAAGAAAAGAAAAGAAAGTATAATAAAAAATTTACCACCATAGTTCAAAAAACTACAACTTTATACAGTAGTCCAAAAATTTGCCCCCACTTTGCAACTGTTGTCAGTTTAATTCTCTTATGTTTTATTTTTTGCTAGAATATACAGTAGTAAAGCTTGCAAGTTTTCTATATGAAACAGTTTAATATACAATTGGCTCTTTATTGAAATTACTTCTACTTAATCTTGGCTGAGAGGACTAATTTAACAATGTTGACTTGAATAAGCATGGACAATGATAGCCGTAGCAGTTTGAATATTCATTGATCTAATAACCCCAACCTGTTTAATTTCAAGACAAAAGTCCAATTCTGCCAATAAATCCCCTGGGATCCCCTCCCGTTCCTTACCTAACAATATCAATGATTTCTTTGGGAATTCAACTTTATTATTAAGTTCTCTAGACTCGGTAGTTTGTTCCAATCCAATAAGGGTATATCCTTCTTTCTTCTTCTCAAGTAAGTATGTTTTAATATCGTCCATTTTAACTTCAATCATGGGCATCCAATGATCTGCTGTAACTGCCACGTTTTTAAATTGTGGATGATGAATCACGGTTAAATCATCAAGGGTTAATGTTCCAGCACCAAGGACATCACATAATCGACAAATACCTCCAAGATTGGGTGGTTTATCAACAAGGGAAGACACCACGATTAAATCACTTCGGATGATTTCTTGTCGGGTTCCTTGATCATCTACATCCATTACCGTAGTCCAGGCCCCAGATTTAGTTTGAAGATTATTACCGGTGCTTACTTGTGATTTATTTACTTTCTTACCTTTCTGTGGTTGCTGTGTTTCAACTTGAATATCACCAATTGGACAATTCAACTGATCGATTTGTTCACGTGTCAAGTACTTATGATATTGCTTAGATAAAATATAATCGATATCATCTCGATAATTATATAAGCGTAAAATCAACCCTCCTGATAAATTACATAAGGTGAAATCTTGACAAATATCCCAAAGTAACTGATCACCAGTCTTGTGTTCAATATTATCCGCTGATTTCACGGTAGTTTTAAAAATATTGCTAATTATGGCTCGAGTTTCTTCGGAGAGGATGTTCATGAGTTTGGCGTCTTGATGAATTGACATGATTAACGATAATGAGAAATGTCTAGTTAATGCCTTGTTTGAAGTTGATCCGGGGATGATAATGTCTAACAATTTAGTTAAATTAGTTAATGAATGTTTGATCATAAGATATAGGATCTTCTCGTAGGATACGATTATAGTGGGTGTAATACTACCACTTTCCAATTCTTGAAATAATTGATCAATTATCTCTTGATTTTGGTCAGTTAAAAGCTTATAGGACAAGATCCATTCAAGATATGCTCTAACAAAGGGAGACTTGTCAGTATGGATCATACCCAAAACTAGCTGATAATCAATGTCAATCTTGTCAACTAGGGAAAGTACTATAGTCCACAATTGAAGTCTATTCCAAGTTTCTATCGAATCTACATTATTAACAATGTTGAATAATTCCTGGTGGTTGTTCACAATAGCATCATATATCAGTTGTGCATATGACTTGCTGGTTATACTATTGAAAATCGCCATTAAATTAACCCGAGCAGATATTTCCTCATCGCCATACGTATCATGATAAATGTTACCCTTGGTGGTGCCTATCTCTTCATCGTACAATTTTCCAATTATTGATTCTAATCTAAATGAGTTATTGCGTAATTGATATACCAAGAACGCATCAATTAACACTTCAACCAACCAAGACAAATTGTTTCCCTCTCCCAGATAATAATTCAAGATAGATTTGGTTAATTCTGGAAGTAGACTTCTCCTTGTTGTGCCATTGATAATAACCGAATGGCTAAACTTGGCAAGAAGTGAACTTACAGCTTCACTGGTTTTAGAATAGTCAAGGATGATTGGATGGTATAATGTTTGAATGATTAATACATGTAGGTTCTTTTGATTCAATTGTAATCTATCCGCTTCTAAGTTAAACCACATTGACGTTAATAACTCGACAATTTCATCAACATAATAATTTGTTTGTGTTGTTGATTGCAAATAATGTTGGATAGTTTGAACCATGGATATATTTGATTTATAGTCTGTTGAACTTGAGTTTGCATTCATGATAGATAACACCTTGTCAAAACTATCAACTGGTTGTTTAGCTAGTGATATTTGCAAACATTGGAAATACTCTCCCATTACTTCATCTTTTAATTTATAGAAATGTTTAACTTGTTGAGAAAGGAAATGCGAATGAATTAACAAGACTTTGAACATATCAAGAACGGTCATAGGATCATCGAATTTAAAGTCACTACTCTTGAACCAAATATTAAACAATCTGAACTTGAATAATGTCTTTGTTAATTTGTAATAGTCTTTAGATTGAACTTCTTGTGTCACTTCATTCCAGAGTTCTACCATTTGACTGTTGGAACAAGGTGGTAACTTTTCGGTACTTGATAAACAGCGGACAATTTCCAAATCATCAAGGTTTACATCAGGCAAACTCAGGGAGAATCCCGCTTGCAAGAGTTTAGCCCTTACTAGATCATCCTTAGTTGGTACCACTTGTTGTCCTGATAATCCAATAAGTAGGACTTGGTGCTCAGGATCAGATTCAATTTTCAAGCATTCAACCAAATCAATATCCTTAACGAAATCTTTCAACAAGCTCAAGTTTTCATGTATCAATTTAAACCCATTGAATTTAACGAATTTATTCAATACAATTAAGAATTGGTTGATATTATCAGTACCAAGTTGAAAATTCAATAATAATCGCAAGTTAATAACTTGACAACTTGTTTGGAATATCTCCCCTTCAGCCTTCACTTCAAACAATCTAATCAAACTTTCATCATGTACACCAAATTTCAAACACTGTTTCCATTGTAACCCTTTCATTAATCCATACACAACCGCGATTCTCGAGGGATCAAATGCATCTTTCAAATCCACCAAAGTTTCCAACAAAGTAAGAGAAATCAACTCTAAATCAAGACCTGCTCCTCCAACCAATCCACTCACAAAAGCCACCAACTTATCAATATATTCACACTTATCCACTCCATCTATACTCTTGACGATCAAATTCGAAGCCAACATCAAATTGGGTAACATCACACCTTGTAAGAAAGGCAATCCATGTTTAATCAAGGGTAAATTATCCCGAGGAATATCCAAAATCACCCTCATGATGAACTTTCTCACTGAATCCATAGTAGCTCTGAATCCAATCAGAATCAAACACCATCCCCAAGAAGGGTGAATGAGTGATTCGGTGGAGATTAAATTGATGATATCTTGACGGGCGGCTTCTGCCTGGTGTAACGAAGTGTCAATTCCAACAATCTCAAAGAGAGCAAGATAACGTGACCATTCTAATAAATGTTGTTCTGAATTGTTGATATCCCAACTGATGTAATTGTTTGTGAATGAATCGGTAATTAATTTAAGTGAAAGTTGTAAGATTGAAAGACTATATTTTCGATGTTCGTTGACTTCACTAATTAATCCAGATTGTAACATTGACCAATAACTGTCATGTTCTATTATTGGTAGTATACTAGGGTCTGTGGATAAGTATCTTAACCATAATATAAACCCATGATTTTGATGATATCTCAAATTGGATTGATTTAAAGTGGAAATTATCGACCAAATAAAGTCAGGTAGGTGCGAGGATACAATTGAATTAATCCTCCATCTAAGTAACTTCGAGATTTTACTTGATATAACGTCATCATTAATTCCAAGTAATTTAATTAACAACTCATCTAGAGAATCACCACCACCAACACTTGTATTATCCATGAATAAACAGTCCAAGAATTCTAATAATACAATGACATCATCTTGATCAATTTCCTCTTGCACTTTCTCTTCTGCCTCTTCCTCTGGTTTAGCTTGAACTGGATCAATCTTGAAAAAGTATCCTCGGTTTTTAACAACATAACTCGAAAGTAAACCAGCAATCCTATCAAGAACATCACTCCGCAATCTATGAACACACTTAATTAACTTCAAGTTATAATCTATCATCTCACCGTTAAGTAAGTTATCAAACACAAACCCGGATAATTGTATATATATCTCCAGATGTTGATCCAAATTAAACTCCGATAAAAATTCAACTACAACATCAATGGTTTCGGAATTGACATCAAGAAGAAGTTCATTTATTAAATCGACTAGTTTGGCCTCGCCTAAATGCTTGGCCATTAATGAGGTGGCTGACGTCATGGTCGTAACGGTTAGTACATATATATATAGAAGGAGTCATATTATGTTTAATTTTTTTTTCTTCGATTTTGCATCATCATCTCAAGAAATACAATCACATGACTCGGAGAATAATTTTTTTCTTGTTTGCAACAGCAAGGGCAGTAGATGCAACTATTAGAGATGTTACATATGATCAATCTTGAAAGAATAACAATCTTTTAATTGAACAACTAAGGGAGGAAGATACCAGAATTCCATTTTTCAAATAAAGTGTTCCACTTTTCTGAAAAAGTCCGTTTATTTATTTGACATATAGACCTGGTAAATGCTAGCTTATAATTATATTCAACCCAACCAGGAGGTGATTGATTGTTCTCAATAACTGACATACAAATTCGGCTTCTTAGAGTATAATACTGTTGGATACCATAGACATCACCTCCTACGGAGATACATTTATAATGGTGGTGGATGGAATTATTTACATTAGGGACTTTAGTAACATAACTAGTTTTTGAAGTATGAGTTAGACAAAAGTAATAATCTGTTCAATGAACGTGAACTTGATATCTTTTTTGTGTTATTTATAGCCATGGAAGATTTAAGATGAGACAGGATATTTTGCACACTTGTCCTGGTAGCAAATCAGTTTCAGAGAAAATGACGAATTTCGATTCTTCAAACTCTTAGCCACATAATTTGCAACGATAATAATCATTTAATGAAAGGGGTGAGATATTTCGGAGTTTACTTCCAGTTGCAGAGGGAGGGGCAACGGTAATCAATTAAAATAAGTGAACTATGTGTATGAAAATATTTTTTCTGGTTTATTTTGCAACAATGAACTCTTCTTTTTTTTTTTGCAGCTTTGAGATTGGCTGGAATGTGTTTACAATTGAGACTTGTTGATTTTTTTTTACACAATAAGGAAATTACAAGTTACGGTAAATTATAATTTAAGGGTCAGGGAAAGAAGACATTGTACATTTGCTAGAGATTTCAAGCAATTTCATATTATTTTGAGAGCTAAGAGGGGATCAGAAAACCCTGGATTTTATACCTCATATGCTCACGGGGTAATTACTGTTCATCTTTGGATTCATTCAATATATAGAACACCAAGTTGGCTTGAATGTATTGGTAGGTATTACAATAGTATAACCTGCCTTACTAATTTATCTATAGTTTTTTAATACAAATATCATTATATCTATTCAATAGCCTCTAGTGGGTAAATCTTGATTTAGGAATTTTCGAAAGATAAGATACAAGCTTTGGGGATCTAGTTCCAGAAGGGGTGGGTGGTGAATAAGTGATATTTGCATTGTTTTCGATGTTCGATTCATTTTAGTTTGCCAAGATTAACAGGGTGATTGTATTGTCTAGGTTGTACCTTGTGATTTAGCTCTTATCGTAGATAGAAACAGCCAATGGTGATATTCATATTTTTAAGAGGTATCTCACTGATGGGGTTCAGGAGTGTGCGTGCCATATTATTGAGTTGCTCCTGGTGATACTCTCCAAACAGCCAAAGGTAAAAATTTGAAGGAAATGCAGGTTTGAATATTTATTATTTATTTATGAGTCAAGGGTTTGAATATATAATAATTCTAGAATTTTAAGCTCAATCTTATTATAGTTCAATCTGAATTCGTACTCAAGCGTATATATTAATATCTGTTACATTACACGAGCATAATTGTATTACCCCTTCGCATACAATCTAGACTAAAAACTATACAATAAAGTGAAACACAACTGGAATGTATAACGAAATTTGTCTTCTTCGGAATTAGCCTGTAATGGAAATAATAACAAGACTAGATTCACCCCAAAGTAGCACAAGGATGTCTATGGTCGAAGTTTCATTTTAAGACGTTTCACATGAACTGGAAATTCTTTTACCCTTACTTTATTGTTTGCGATTGGCTGGAAATTCATAAATTTTTCATAATGATCCTTTTGATAAATTTTTTTTTTGTTTGAAACAATACCCTGTTTTAATTAGAACAATAGGAAATAATAATTAGCGTATACAAAAACATTCCTTCTTCATACAATAGACTTAGCAAAACAATTATAATTCACAAAATCATATTCCCTTACCTTACAATGAGAAAATCAATTCCATCCTGGCTGAACCGGACCGGATAGACGGCTGTACCGAAAGGTGCACATACCTTTTTCAACCAATGGGAAGCATTCTCCTAAATGTGGCTGGTGTGTGGCTAGGGGGACTTTAACAATAGCGCGCTTTGTATAGTTACGATATTCTCCCCTTATTACAATGCCGTATAGCTTCACTTTCAGGCGCAAAATTTGCAGTTAATTGTTTTAGTGATTCATCACTCAGGCGTGCCAAGAATTTTAACCTAATTTTTGTTTTTCAATAAAGAATCTTCCATTGTTTTACATAGTGAAAGTGTGATTGGCTACAACAGCAAATTCCGTTCGGAAGCTAGTGACTATTTCCGCCAAGTAGAATCTGTCATTGGTGGTTCTCTTGGCAACTGCAAGGGGATCCCCCAAGAAAAAGTTTTACGAAAGATCTAATTGATAAAATTTCTTTAATATTTTTTTGCAAATTTGCGGATTTAAGTAATTCATTAATTCCAAAAAAATATATTTTAATTCCGTGGGTTTTTGCAATTACTGCAAACACTATAAATTATTGTAATTCCTTACAGTTATGTTGGAAATTTTTCTAACTTCGTAACATAGTGAACAACTCTTTCTCTGCAAAACATGAATTTACTCAATTCACTTTATGTACTAATTTTTTTAGTAATTGGTGCACAAGCTTCAGCACCAGGAATTGATTGGTATACTCCATACTTAGGTTTATATGCTTGTTTGTATGAAATTGACTATTCGGGAAACTTTACCTTCTGTCCAGCTAATGATACTACATGTTTATGTTCAAATGAGAATTCAAGAGCCACCATGGCTGGTTGTTTAGTATATCAAAATAGAAACACAACTACTATGATTGATTATATAGTTAATTATTGTTCAATGTATTTTTCAACCGATTTAAAACCTACCTGGTTCGATGAAGCTTATGAAACCTACACCAAAAAGGCAAAGTATTTAACTGACATAGAACTCCCTGCTGATAACATTGTTGATATTCCTTTGAAATTTGAGCCTAAGGATATGGATTATTTTGGGCAGGTTGCTTTTCTTTTCTTAGGAAATTATGATGATTCGGTTTGGTATGGTGTGTCTGTGTATGGATTCTGGTTTTTAGTTTTATTAGTTGGTACAATTAGTCACTGGACTAAAATGTTGTTCCCAGGTTTCACTAAGAAATTAACTGGTCCTACTTCGAATTTCTATAGGAAACATATTTCTATGCCAGCATTATATGGAAGAAGAAAAGCACAATCATTACCTGGCTTTAAAGTGTTTGACAGTTTGATCCCAGCCCGATTTGAAATGATTGTCATTGCTTTGTTTTACATTTTCATGATCGTTATTCATACCATTAACATGAAAGGGGTTAAGGATGATCCTGTTTTTGGATCCACATACTTGGCTGAACTCAGATATGTTGCTGATAGAACTGGTATTGTTGGTACTGCCATCATGCCCTTGGTATTTTTATTTGCTGGTCGTAATAATTTCTTGCAATGGATTTGTGGTTTCAACTACCAAACATTCCTTTGTTACCACCGTCATCTTGCCAGGGTAATGTTCATGTTAATTGTCATTCACTCGGTAAACTTTACCATTCTTGAGAAAGATTACTTTGCCTCTGATATGAAACAAACATACTTCTATTGGGGTGTTATTGCTACTATAGTTGGAGGGTTGATGTTAATCCAGAGTATCCTTTTCCTTAGGAGAAGCAACTATGAATTGTTCTTAGTTGTTCATATATTTTTGGCCGCATTCTGGGTTGCGGGATCTTGGGTTCATATGGTCGATTTTGGTTATGGGTGTATCTTCTTCCCAGCTATAGCTGTTTGGTGTTTTGACAGATTGGTAAGATTAGTCAGATTATTCTATTTCGGATTCCCTGAAGTAACTCTTAAGTTGGTTGCTGACGAAACTATTAAATTAACCATCCCTAAACCAAAACATTGGCCCATAATTCCAGGAGGACATGCCTTCATTTATTTCATGAAACCAAGGTATTTCTGGCAATCCCATCCATTCACATTTACAAGTTCAGTCCAAGAGGATAATAATATTGTGATGTACATCAAGCTCAAAGGTGGTGTTACTCATAGTTTATATAAATTATTAAACAAATCACCAGGGAAAACGGTGAATATGAGGGTTGGTGTTGAAGGTCCCTATGGAGAATCTACCCCAGCCAAATATGCCGATAAAGCTGTCTTCATCGCTGGTGGTAATGGTATTCCTGGTATTTATTCTGAAATTACTGATATTGCTTTAAGATCATCGAAAGAAAGTAAATCTGTATTGAAGTTGATTTGGGTGATTAGGGAATATAAATCGTTAGTTTGGTTCCATGAGGAGCTTCTGAAATTGAAAGACACCAACATTGATACTACTATTTACGTGACCCGTCCAACTGTTAAGCTATCTAACATTGAAGAGTTAAAGAACCTGGAAAGCTCTAAAGAAGGTTCTATTGAGTTAACCAACTCAACCTCCTTCGAAAGGGAAGATTTCGTTGAACAATTGAAAGATGAGTTATCCCATATTCACTTTGAAGAAGGGAGACCAAACATCGAACAGCTTATACAAGAGGAAATCAAAGAATCTCCAGGATCAATTGCGTTTGTTGCTTGTGGTCATCCAAAAATGGTGGATGAAGTTCGTTATTTCAGTTGTATGAATATCGACAATCCCGAGAAAAAGAGAGTTGATTTCTACGAACAACTTCAAGTGTGGGCCTAGATAACATATTTGTTCTGTGTATAGTGTTTAATATTGATAAAAACTGATCTTAGTTCATGCTCTCTACTTGTAGATTTCATTTTCTTGAAGCTAAAGGGTCTCTTCCAAGTGAGCAAAAAAGAAATGGTACTTTCTGAAGAATCTACTAGATGCATTATGCAAATTGATGTACAATCTACCCAAGATTAACCCAAAAAATATTTAACTTGCTCACTTGAGAGTTTTCCTTTCAACCCATCGGTTCTTTGTGGCAAGTTTAGCCGTACAACTATACCCAATGGTTATAATGCAGCCAATTACCAACTTCCAAAGTTATTTTACCACTGGCTTTGTACCAGATTTAAATAAACAATAATTCGGCAAATCCAATCATTCAAACAAAAAGAGCCAATGAACAGATTTGAATAATAAGTGGGGAAAAGTTAGTCTAAAATTCCGGTTTATTACCTTACAATTTCATCTTGCCATGGGAAACATACCAGCTTTCCATTCCAAAATTTATCACAATATGTTCTTAAAAAACTGAGTGTCGCCCTACTATCCAGTTCCATTACATCATCACCCCAAGAATTGTGCTGAACTTTTCAGGTGGTATCTATGGTTGTAACTTGCAATATAGTACCCCAAATTTTGAAACTACTTATTTTAATAATCAGTGCCAAGAAAAAGTAGAACACAAATGAGGTGCATATTTAACAAAGATATGGGGTACATGGATCCTTCAGGGGGCTTATGATTGAAAGTTTTAGCGAATATGGAAGCCAAAAGAGGGTATTTTTTTCTGATCAAAAAGATAATGAATTAAAAATATTTCGCAATGATGATTGCAAATAGTATAAAGTTTTGCATATTTTACCAAATTTGAAATTTATTTTCATTCAAAGACATAACTAAGCAACTGACTAACAATGAAATTAGTGCTCTTATTTTGTTTCTTAGTTATCTTTGCAAACGGTTCTCAAGTTGGTGTGCTTGAATGGTATAAACCATACGTCGGTTTGTATTCCTGCGTTTATCAAATATTCTATTTGAGAGGAGCAAAATTTTGCCCAACTAATGTTAAAACATGTGTTTGTTCAAATGCAAATTCTAGGGCCACTATAGCTGGGTGTTTAGCATATAAAGATAGACATACACCAGCTGTGAATAAATTTGTTATTCGATACTGCCATAACTATTACAACACTCTGTTAGACGAAGATTGGTATGATAAAGCGATTGCTCAATTCAATGATAAAGCAAAGTACTTATCAGAAATCGAGCTTCCTCCTGACAACATAACTACTATTCCATTGAAATTTGAACCAAAGGTCATGGACTTTTACGTTAAAGTTGCCATGAATTTCTTAGGAAATTATGATGATTCAATTTGGTATGGTGTATCGGTGTTTGGTTTCTGGCTAATAGTCTTAATAATTTCAGCAGTTAGTCATTGGAGTAAAGTATTATCTAAGAAATCAAATGGTCCAATTTCCAACTTCTATAGAAGATATATTTCTATGCCTGCTTTATACGGGAAAAGAAAGTCGCAACCTATGTTTGGTTTTAAAATATCCGACAGCTTGATCCCAGCTCGTTTCGAGATGATTGTAATTGGGTTGTTTTATATTTTCATTATAATTATCAATGCTGTAAATATACAAGCAGTTAAGGATGATCCTGTTTTTGGTTCCAAGTATAAGGCAGAGATAAGATATGTCGCGGATAGAACTGGTATTATTGGCACTATTATGATGCCTTTAGTATTCTTATTTTCTGGTCGGAATAACTTCTTACAGTGGATTTGTGGTATTAATACAGCTACTCTGCTCTGTTACCATCGTCACCTTGCTCGAGTGATGTTTATATTAATTGCAATTCATTCAGTGAATTATACCATTACTTATGGAAGTGATTATGGTAAAGAGTTAAAAGCGCCATGGCTTTACTGGGGTGTTATTGCTACTATTATTGGAGGATTAATGTTGGTCCAGAGTATTCTTTACCTTAGAAGACATTATTATGAAATATTCCTTGGTGTGCATATAGTTATGGCCGCCTTATATGTTGGAGGAACTTGGGTCCATATTGTAGATTTAGGTTATGGTTGTATCATTTACCCGTCAGTAGCTGTTTGGTGCTTTGACAGATTGATTAGAGTATTCAGATTAATTTATTTTGGATTCCCTGAAGCAACGCTCTTGCTAGTATCTGATGAAACAATTAAAGTGACCATTCCTAAACCTAAACGTTGGAGTGTAATCCCTGGTGGACATGTTTTCATCTATTTCGTGAAGACTAAGTATTTCTGGCAATCGCATCCATTAACTTTCACCAACTCCAGTCAAGATGAGGGTGTTATTCTCATGTATATGAAAGTCAAAGCAGGTATTAGTCACAAATTATGTAAGTTATTAAACAAATCTCCAGGAAAGACGATGACCATTAGAGTTGGGGTTGAAGGTCCCTATGGTGAATCATCCCCTGCCAAATATTCAGACAAGGCTGTGTTTATAGCTGGTGGTAATGGTATTCCTGGCATCTATTCGGAAGTCCATGATATCGCTGAAAAGTCAGTATTTGAAAGGAAGTCGGTATTGAAGTTGATATGGGTTATAAGGGAATACCATTCTATTCTTTGGTTTTATGATCAACTATTGAGAATGAAAAATAGTAATATTGATACTACAATTTATGTTACTCAACCAAATAGTAATTTGGTAAACATTGAAGAGTTTGAAAGTAGACCCGTGCAAGATTCCATTGATAAATCTGACGCATTAGTTAAGTCCAAATCATATGATAGTGAAGGAGAAGATATCATTGGACAATTGAAAGAAGAGTTATCCCATATTCACTTCGAAGAAGGAAGACCAAACATCGAACAATTGATTCAAGATGAAATTAAAGAATCTCCAGGATCAATTGCATTTGTTGCTTGTGGCCATCCAGTAATGGTGGATGAAATTCGTTACTATTGTTGTGAGAATATTGACAATCCCGAGAAAAAGAGAGTTGATTTCTATGAAGAACTTCAAGTTTGGGCTTGAGGTAGTTACGTATACCTTTCGTTGTTTAGTCTTTCTTTTTTTGCACCTAGTGTATAGTTTAATTACTTGTTTTTGAAGCTATCATTGAATCGAAAGATAATCTCTTTTAAAAAATAACGGAGCCCGAATTCCGCTAATTTCCATCTAAATCACGAGCTAACTTGCTAAAAATATAAATTTTTTCCAGGGACCTATTGTTTGGTATCAAGACAGAACGCCGTTTCTACTTTTATTCGCAGAAATCTCGCCATCATTTACCCCGGTTGACAGTTTTTTCCGCCTTATCTTGGCGGCTGCCCCACAACAATGAGTCAATCCAAACTTTCTGATTCGGCCAATAGCGCAAATTCCATATATAAATAGAACAGAGGTACCTACCATTTAATTTCCTTCGTTATTCTTTTCTTGATCGTGTTTATACCATTTTATGAACTCTACAGAAGGATTCATTCAACGTGTGCTCTCTAATACTAACTGGAATGTGCTTCCTTGGGTTATAACTGTACTTGCGATAGCTCTTGTTGGATACTTGAACTTATCAGGAAGAACCAAAGAATCAAGCGCACCACCAGTAAAGGCCAAGCTTTATGATCAAGCATCGCAACTGTTCAAGCCAACTGCTGTTGATCTGTCTTTCCAATGGGATAGGACTCCGCCTTTAAAATCGTATCCTTTCAAAGACGCAATCTATAAGTTAACTATGGGGATAAGAACTCTTGATATTCAAGATTGGTTATTGATTGAACCTACTTATTTAAATCGTATTAGTCATAAAACCAAGATTGTTCATAATTGCCATGAAGACTATCCTAAGGATAAGGAAACAAGAACTTCTACTTTGTTTGTCACTGACGAGGCAATTCCTGCCATTCGGGAATTTTATGATATTGTCATGCAATATATGTGTGATAAGTATCCCATGTACTTTAAATTACAAGGAGATCAATATCATAATGGAATCACCGACAAGTATTATCCTGTGGATAGTACTATTGTTGAAGCGATTACTCTTGAAGAATATTTGGTGGAGAATATGGAAGAAGATTTCATTATTCTTTTAAAAGATGAGACTAGGGAACATGAAGTTGATGGAACGGAATATTTCTTTAAAGGAGGCGTTTTTGCCTTTGCTGCTGGGTTTGATCCAAATGATAGGTTCAATAAACCGCTTTCATTTATACACCATCCTATCCCTGGATACCCGGAAAAGTTAAAAGTGTCAATGAATAGATTCTTTAATCGACTTAAACCAGGACAATTTGTAACTAGACTGAACTTTTCTATGCAAACTCATAATAAATTTTATGTTGATGATGCAAACAAGGGTCATAACTTGCCTGAAGATCACATACAAGAACCTCTTGATATAGAGGATTTAGATTTCGAAAATCAAGTTCATTATAGAAGTGAACGTCAATGTTTAACAAAATTACCTAAATCAGAAGCGATGGTGTTTACAATTAGAACATATCTTCTTCCCCTCGCTGAGGTCAAGAAGGAAGGAAGAGAAGTTTGCGATAGATTAATTGGAGCTATCAGAGGATTACCACAAGATATTTCTCAATATAAACGTGCTGATGAATGGGGTCCAGCTGTTATTGAATACTTGTCTTCATAGTATTTATATTACTATTTAGTTTTTACTTATAGTTTAAGAATCTCTTCTTTGACTTCTTCCCATATTTCTATATTCTTTTTGGCCCAGCCCATTAAGAATCGATTATAGCATAACAAAATCTCGTAAATCATCTTCAATTGTCGGGTATGGAAGGCTTGAATATTCTTATTGACTTCATCGGTAATAAATGATAAATCAGCCAACATAATATCTTGACATCTTTCCAATACTTTGATTTTATCTTGAAGTTGAATGATTTTCTGTTTACGAGTTTGTTGTGGATTCTGATCAATTATTTCACTTACATATTGAGTAATCTTTTTAAAACTAGGGAACCGGAACTTACTTGTTGTTGCTGGTTGGGTTTCTTGTACCGGTTTAGGTGGCGACTTTTTCGAAGTTGCTGATTCCAAGTTAAATTTTGTATTTCTTGATATTCCTTGAGAATTAATCGCATTTTCAATCCGGGAAGATTCTTCTTCCATGCGTAATAATTCAGTCAAATCTCGTTTCTTCTCAATCACATCAGTATCCAATAATTGTTTCTGTCTGAATTTTCTTGATTGATATTTTGAAATATATTGTAAAATAGTAGTATATTGAACCACTTCACCCAAGGGTTCAGAAAATTTAGTTTCTAATTCGCCAATTAAGGAATTTATTGTAATATAACTTCGATCAAACAGTTGACCAATTTTATCGAAAATGATATTTAATTTTACATCATCTTGTTTGGATTTCCCGGGGAAATCACCAAGAACAACCGAAAATGAATTGAAGATAGTACCTAGTTCAGTATAATCGTTAGATAATCCAATAAAGTTTGCCATTATCCGCTTGTTAATATCATCAAGCATTGATGTGTTGACAATGTGTTGCGAGTTTGGGCCCTGTTGTTGTAAAGTCGGGGAATCATCACCTTCAGGACTTGGTTGTTGTTCTCGCTGCTGTTGCAGTTCATCATTACTCAACAATCGAGTTGTCTTTTTAGTTAATTTCTTTCGATTATCCTTGAAAAACAGCATGGTGTTTTTATTAGTAGGATTAGGTAAATGGGAATATACTGGGTCGGTTTTCAATCCATTTTCTGGATTCAGCAAGTAGATAGATTTAGGTAATTGACTTGTAATAAGGGTAATTTCATCACTCCAATTTGCATTGGGGTCTAAAAATTTAGCAAAGAATTCCAAATGTCGAATTTGACGAATATCGAGACAATTATTAAGGAAATTCGTCAATAATCGTTTCCGATGCTCAATTAGTTTGTTTTTAGTTAAATGGGTTGAATTGATATATGAATACGTTGGTGAACCGCCACTTTTACTGCCATTACTACCTGTAGTTGTGGCAGGTGAATTCCCTCCTCCAGAGGCGACATTTCCTGAAGAGTCGGCTGTTGTTGTAGATACGCCGTTACTCGAGTTAATACCATTACTAGAACTCGTCCCCACTAACCCATTCCATACAGAAAAATTGAAATAATTCTTGGGAGGTATTGGTGGAATAACAATAAGGGGGAATACTTTGGTTAAAACATCTCTCAAGCTTTCAAAATCACTATATCTTCTTCTTGTCAATATCTCATCAGTATGTCCACCACCTTCAACATTTATAAGTTTTATAGTGTATACAACATATTTCTTCAGAGCATTTGCCATTCCTTCATTTGAATTACCAGCTTCAATGATTTGGGCTTTAACTTTGATATTTGGTTTTAATAGTTTTGTGACTCGACTTTCAAAGTTCATTTGAACCGTATTGAACGTTTCTTGGGGTTGCTTTTTCCCATTTGAAGTTGTGGCCGACGTTGCAGTTGCCAAATTTGAATTGTAAAGAAGTAAAGACTCGTCCTCTTCGTCGGGATCAACTTGAAGAAGTTCGTCTACTTCGCCTGCTTTACCATTACTAGTGGAAGGCTGACTAATAAGGCTTCCTAAACCTTGATGACTGAATGGGTTGTTGTCCTCGTCGTCTTCGATAAACGAATGCTGGACTGGAGGTGGAGGTGGTTGATCAGCTTGAGGCAGTTGATTTTTCGATATATTAGTTTGATCCGATTGTTCCGAATCATTAACCGGTTCCATAGTTTAACGTGTACTTAATTTAGATCGGCTGTATGATTTAAATGTTTTACTTGACTCGAATAAGCCGAATTTTAGAGGAGAATTGAATAATAGTTTACTGACATATTTTCCCAGGGGCGAGGAGCGTTTTTTGGAATCCAAATGCGGAGCATTGAACGACATTTACAGCCGCATATCGTGCGGTTCGGAAAATGTCTCTTCACATGAGAGACATTTTTTCTCTTCACCAATTTTGTAAACACAAATCGAATCCCACCAGAAAATTTGACAACCAAAACGAAGAAGCTGTGTGCAAAAAAGCTATATAAAAACGGGTACAAATGAGGGAGCACAGACTCAATTCAATCGTGGTTCCGTATGATCAGGAAACCAGCATTGAGATCCAGTTCGCTAATGCTTTACAAGAATTCCAGCTTAAAAAAGGTGAAAATTTCACTCCATTTGAATTTTTAACTGAATTCAAAACCATCGCTGCTAAACAAGCTCTTCAATTAGGTCGTGAATTGAATGAGAACGAACAAGACAAGTTGATTTTACATGATTTTGAATGTTGGGATTTGGAAACGAAATTGTGGAATTTGGTTGAAGGTTTGTATGGTCTTAGATTGAGTCAACAAGAGGAAGAAGCTGGTGAGTTTATACCTGAATATGATTTCTCGACTTTGGCGGTCAAACAAGAGAATTACCTTAGACGTAATCCTAAGATTAGAGAGTTGATGATTATAATCAATTGGATTCAAGCCAATACTAAAACATTCACCTTTGATGAAAATACCCATCAAATTAAATGGAACAATACTAGATTAGCTATAAATAGCAGTCATTTTAATGCTCTTGCCAGGAACGATGGTAATAACTCTGACCTTGTGGTTGATTTAGATGTTGATGCTCCTTTAAGAACAAACAAGTTAATAGATCCTCAAGATGAACAAATTGATTCTTTGAATTTTTCAATCATTTATAAGTTACTCCTTGCTGGTAGGATACAAGATGCTATAGACTATGCTAATAGTACGGGGAATTTCGCCCTTGCTTTGATTTTAGTTGGTGCTTCTCAAGAATATATTGATCCAGTGTTAGACGGAATTTCGGACAGTAAGAGTGTTAAATCAGGAGGTATAAAACATAAATTATCCTGGAAACGGACTGTATACAAATTATCTCAACAACCGAATCTTAACCAATACGAACGGTTAATTTATAACTATTTAAGTGGCGGTGATATTACTGAAAATTTAAAAATGGCTCAAGATAGTTGGGAAGAGTCTTTACTCTTATATGCCACTCAATTATTATTATACAAGTTAGAAACATTCATAGCTTCTTTGAGTCCTCAGGAGACATTATCTATTGACGTTCCTAAACCTCAAGTTGACGCCATTGATGAAATACTTAATAATCTCCTGAACACAAATACTGAAATATCTCAACAAAGTCTTGATCAAATACGAATCATTAGTGGTGCGGTAATGATTGATCAAGTACCTTCTCTTTTACACAAATTGATTGCCCAGGGCGATAGTAACACATTCATTGAACAACATTTACTTAGAATACTTACTCATTTACTGATATTCTTATATGTCACCACGCCACTGGTTAACCCACAGGATCTCACTACCATAATCACGTTATATGTTTCTAAGTTATCTGAATGCAAGGCTCCTGAATTGATACCGATTTATTTATCATTTATGCCCGATGAAAAAGACGCTCGTGAAACATATTCACTCTATCTCGCCTCGCTTACAGATCGGGAACAACGAATGAAACAATTGGAAATGTCGAAAAAAATCATCCAACCTGTGATTACTGATGATGAAATGATGATTATCGATGATTCTCAAGGTGCTAAATTGGTTAACGTATTACGAAGGACAGTAGAACGAGTAATGAATGAGACTGCTGAACATTATATACCTCAAGCTCCTATTATAGTTGAAGATGACATTAACGGTCAGATTGACGAGATTGACTTTAAACTATATCGTGCAGTTGAATGGTTCTTTGATAATAAAATGTATGGTGATGCGATTTCTGCCAGTATTATTATTATTCGGAGATTTTTAATTTGTGGTAAATTGACTGCATTAAAACAATTTGCCATGGGGAAAGATTTTAATCAGTTACTTTCAGACTACGATTTACAAAACTTACGAGAAGCTGACGAGGAAGATAAGGTTGAAATCCTGGAGGAAATCAAAGAAGAATTGAAATCATATGTTCAATTATTACAGGGGTTAAACTTTATAGATGAATGGAAAGAGTTTACTCGTGGAGATGTAAGTTGGTCAAGTCCTATGGTTACAAATTGTCTAGAAAAAGTCACGGGGACATTACATAAGTTAATGACCACTTGGTTTAAAGGGTTAATTAAAAGTACAGACACTACTGATGCTTTGGTTTATCAAAATATTAGAGCTATCTATATCCCATATCTTATTATGGAATTATTACAAGTATATGCCTTAGCACGTGCCAAGGATTGGAAATATATCAAATTTGCATTTCAGTTGATTAATGATGTTGCTAATGAAGAGTATGATTACTTACAATGTTTTACCAGTTGTGGACGTTTAGACGAGTTCTTAACTCAGGCAGGACATTTGGCAGTCACAGCTTCTGAACGTGGAACATCCGGGATTTTTATATAGAAATGATGTATATTAGCTCTCTAGTTTAATGACGATGCCTTTTCGTATAATAAATCAACTACACCAGATAAGTTTTTAATCAAATCCAAAGAAGCTTCATAACTGGCATCTTTTCTAGGTTCATCATATACGATTAACCAACCATTTCCTTGATCCAAAACCCCATAAAACACCTTATCTAAAATCATTTGGGATAATTTTCCTTCAACTTGTTGTAAATTCAACCCAATAGTTTTAGAAATATGAGATAACTCAACACAACTGTACGATTCAATGATTTTCAACAAGTTTTGTTCTAATAAATTGTCATATAATGCATTGAAATGATTTTTAATAATTGGATCCAGTTTTAATTCCTGGGAATATGTCAATAATGAAGTTTCAAATTCCTTCAAGGATCTATTAGAATAGGCAAGAGCAATTGCCTTCATAGCGTCGATATCACGTGATTTATATTTAATCACATTTTTATTATTTAAAATATTATTTACATCATCAACTAAATTCAACATAATTTTAGTTAACAACATATATTTTAAAATAACAATCGATCTTGAATCTTCTTGAGAATTAAACCCTTCGAAACTTTCATAGAAATATGAAAAAGCAGTCTTGTAATCTTTATCTTCAGCATTTAAAATCCCACTTTGACAATCTAATTCCGCTTGTAAAATTGTCGGACAATAAATTGAATTAGCTGAAGTTCTAGCACTTGTTAACGCGGCTCTTGATTTAGGAATATTTCTCAAGGCATGATAAATCTTGGATTCTAACAATTGTACTTCAACCAAAGAAGATTTATCATCTAATTTCTTATATTCTCTTAATAATTCCGTAATATTCTTCAAAGCTTCTTGATAGTTGTGTTTTTGGTACAACAAGTCGGACAATTTCAATTGTAACGATTGTCTTAAAAATGACAATTTACTAGAAATTGACCATTCAATACTTTCTCTAGTGGCTTTAATCTGTAAATCTAACGAATGTTCAATCTTATCAAAGTTTTCAATCAAAGTCTTGACAATTTTGGCGGTTTTAGATTTAGCGAAATTACCAAGAACATGTCGGGAATGCGTAATCAACTCGTAAAGCTTGTTTGTGTCTTGTTGGGCTTCATAAATCTTACCTAATTCCAATATAGCTGTTTCTTGTTGCTGTAATACCTTAGCTGGAGGATTGCTGGTGGTGGTGCTGGTGGTGGTACTGGTGGTGTCTTGGATAAGTTGAGTATATTTGGATTCAGCAACATCATATTTCTTAGCGGCAGTTGCCTCTTTGGCTTCTTTCAACAATTGCTCTGACATTATGTAAGACTTACTAGCTTTGCAATTCTCCCTTTGGTTTCTTTGGTGGGTGGTATTTGCCATCAGAGTTTTTCGTTGGCTAATATCCCCATGTGCCGCGCACGACTTTTGCCCTCTATATCGAGGGAAGTGAAAAATTTCACGGAAATCAAAATCTTCCACGAAAGTAACATATAAAGGACAATTGAAATGTTAACAAGGAGACTTCCCGGCCTTATTGGTGGAGCTCTTGTTCGGTCTAGTGTTAGTTACATACCTGCTGCTTCTTCAATTCTTGTTCGTTCTTACTCTTCAAAACAACCATTTCCCATCAAAGGTAGAGTGGTTCATCATACCCCAGAAGAACAAGATATAGAAAGAAAGAAGAGAGGACTTCCTAAATGGTTTCATTGGGTGCTTTATAAAAACTCAGAAACATACAAGATACGTATGTTTAGGACATATTTAGCTATATTTGGTTCAACTGGTATTTTACTTTACTTTTATATGCGTGATCGATTCTATGAACATGTTCAATTAATTGATATCAAGAAAAAGTATTTAGACGATCCGAAAAGTTTAAGTGAATATGAATATCTTATGCTTAAGAATTCAGGACAAGAAAAATTAAGACCTTTAGAATTGAAAAAATTTAAATATTATTGTTTAATGCGTAAAGAATATAGAAGAAAGAATATTACTAATAAAGAATATGTATTTAATCCTACCCCAGAAGAATTAGATGAATGGTATGGTAAACAAGCCAAGATTAGAGACGATATTACCCCTCCTGAATTGAATGGAGGAAATATTGCTGTCGAACAACAAGAAGTTAGTAATAAAGAACATATACATATTGTCCCAGCTCAGGATACTACTTCCTTTTACGAAGACAAAGCCTCGAGTTATGATGATGCTGTTAAATGGGAAGAACGAGGAATCTTTATGGGTCTGAAACGTAATTGGCTCATGAAGAGACTCAAGGGTGATGTACTTGAAGTTTCTTGTGGTACTGGTAGAAATATCCCATATCTTAAACCGGCCAATATTAACTCAATTACATATCTTGATTCTGCAAGAACTATGGTGGCACTTACTAGAGAAAAATTCCATAAGACATTTCCTAATTTTCAAAAAGTAGTATTCACAGTAGGTAAAGCTGAAGACTTGATAGATTTAACTGGTGGTAATGAAGAATTGAAATATGATACTATTGTACAATCTTTTGGTTTGTGTGCGCATGAAGATCCCGTCAAGGCATTGAAAAATATGGCAACATTATTGAAACCAGGTGGTAGAATTGTATTATTGGAACATGGAAGAAGTAACTATAAATTTATAAACAGGTATATGGATGTTAGAAGTGAACGGAGAATGAAAACTTGGGCTTGTAGGTGGAATTTAAATATTGGAGAAATAGTCGATGAAGCTAATTTGGATATTACTATTGAGAAACGACATCATTTAGGAACAACTTGGATGTTGGTCCTTAAACGTCCCGAAGATAGAATTGAAATTGAAGAAAAGTCATTTTGGAATAAATTATGGGGAATTGACCCTACCGAAATGAAAAAATAAGTAAATTTTGTATATACTAATCTTGTAAATAAATATATATCAACGCATTGAAAGTTACAAATATACCCCTTCTTCCAAGTCCTCTCCAGGCTTCTCAGGCACATCTATTACATCTTCCTTTTTATCTTCTTCGTTTGTATTATCCTTGTCAATAACTTCGTTAATCAATTTTTCTTCTTCGTCAGTCTTCATAGCCTCTTCCAAAATACCTCTAGCCACTAATTCATCATTGATGGCGGAAACCCGGGTAATCTTTTCTAGTATAACTCCCTTATTTTCAAGAATTGTTTCCTGGTAAAATTTTATATCATCCAAATCTTGTTTGTTTTTAACTTCTTTGGTTTGAAGTTGATGTATTTCCAGGTTTAATTCATTATTTGTTTCAACAAGATGTAGAATCAATAATCTTTGTTCTTGTTTTTGATCTTGTAATTCAACTTCCGATATCTTGGAAATTCGAACTTTGAATTCTTCTAACGTAAGTGGTGTTGACGTGTTCATTGGATCTTATAGGGTGTTGCCAAAAACGTACAATTTTTAGGGTTTTTTAATTTTCATTTGCCATTGCCTTGGTTGCTACCATTTGTGTTTGCTGCTACCTTAGAAGTACCTGTATTCCAAATATATTAGTCGATAATAATGTTTTACATTTTGAGGAGGAGGTCGTTATGATCTACTAACAATATTAGAAGCAACCTCAACAGCTACAGAAGAAGTATCGTTTTTTATTGAACGTGTGATTTTAAACAGAGCAATTCAGTATGTGTTTTTACAAGTAAATCACACCTAGAAAATGTAATATCTTTTACAAATCGAGCATGCTAGTATCACTCTACGTTGATGTCTTGTGTCCTTCAATAAGCACTGTATATCCATAATACCCTATAAACTTATATATCCCAAACTAAAATATTTTAAAAAAACCATAACCCAAATTCCATAGCAGTATCTCTAAACGGCCCGTTCTAGGCCTTCTCTCTTCATAAGATTGTATCTCAAAACAAGAGGCTTTTCCAACTGTTTCAACTGCTTTCCCAATTCAGGATATTCCTCCAATAACAGTAATACGACCCCGTCCTCTTCGTTCTGGAATTGGTTCATATAAAGCATGTTATCCTGAGCAGAAGCAAAATGCTCTTCAACATCGGTAATCTCACAAACTAATCCCAGGTGTAACCTTCTCAATTCCTCCAGATTAATAAATCCTCTGTCCTTCATGGTTGTCATAATAACGTTAATTATTTTTCTCCATTCCCAAACTTCAGCTTGTTTCTTAGACAGTTCCAGTTGTGTAATCAACCATTTATTTTCATAATACTTCTTTCGACTTGTCAGACTTGTGAATTTAATCTTGCAAAGAGTTGATAATTGTTTAAGGTGGAATCGTAGGAGTTGATAATATGAATTGCGGAGTTCGGAGACTGCATCATTGTACATTTCTTCAAGTTCCTCAAAGGAATAGTTTTCAATAGAAAGGGTCATGATGACGTATTTATTAACCGGGACTATATTTTGACAAGAAAACATCAAGAAAGTTGGTTGGGGCTTTAAAGGAGAATATATCGAAAAAAAATGTGTAATTCAAATTTGCAACATTTAAGTTAAAATAAACCAACAATGGGTTTTTATTAAAATTCGATATTGACAAGTATTAACATGTTGAAGAAAAATCTTGAAAACCTGGTAAGGGTATAACCACCCCACCCCCTCACTGTTTTTTTCTTTGTTTGTATACCAACAGGGGGTTTGTCCAATTCTGGAATTGGCGTAACTGGACAACAGGGTATCCTAACCATGCTAATCTGAGACAATAAATAATTCTAGATGAAATTCAGAAGTTTTTCTGAAAGAGGGGGTGAACCCACCTTCCTATTTCAATACATTCTCTAATATAGTTTGGCATTGACTGGTGCATTCTCACCCAGGACATGTATAACTTTCCAATCGTACTCTCTAAACCAAGTAGAAAAAAGCTTCTAGTACAAAGAGGAGGTTTGAAAAAATTTTTGCTCATGGTTAGGTTCAATCGTTAACCTCAATGATACGAAGACAATTTGGAGTACAATTAAAAAGATTCTATTCCATAGTACCGCAGCTCCATCCTCTACTTGTTCTGAGAGCACAAGCTCTAGTTCAGGAACGAAAAGACCTTGAATCAAAGTTAGATACATACAACGCTGATCTCCAAATCAAATTTGATAGAATATCAAATATACTAGATAGATATGACAGATTATATACTGTTCAATCTGAAATCAACGAGCTTGATCAAATAGCTCGGGATCCTTCTGATAAAGAACTCGCTAATGAGGCCACCAAGGAGTTGGATAAACTAATACCTGAGGCTGAAAATTTGGTAGAAAACCTCACTAATAAATTACTTCCACCTATAAAGCATTCAGAGCGAGGTTGTATCCTCGAATTTAGACCGGGAGTTGGAGGAAGTGAAGCTGGATTATTTACTGCAGAATTGATGAATATGTATATCAATTTTTCTTCCCTTAACAATTGGAAATATAAAGTTGAAAGTCGACAAACTACATCAAGTGGCATTTTGAATGAAGGTATTTTATCAATCGATAGTCCTGGTACATATGATATACTTCGACATGAAAGTGGAGTACATAGAGTACAAAGAATACCTCAAACTGAAACTAAGGGGAGGGTACATACTCTGACTGCAGCAATTGTTGTGTTGCCCAAATTATCTGAGGGGAATGAAGCATCACTTAAAGAAGATGAACGTCAATTTAAACCTGGAGAAGTGAGAATCGATACTATGAGAGCTGGTGGAAAAGGTGGACAACATGTGAATACCACTGATTCTGCAGTTCGTTTGGTTCATATCCCCACTGGTTTAATTGTCATCCAACAAGATGAACGTTCACAACCACAAAATAAAGCTAAAGCATTTGCTGTTCTTAGATCTAGATTAGCGGAATTGGAAAGAATACAGGAAGTTGAAAAGCAAAAGTCAATGAGAACAGATCAAGTAACAACCACTGATCGTGGTGATAAAATTAGAACATATAATTTCCCCCAGAATAGAATCACTGATCATAGATGTGGATTTTCTTTACATGATGTTGCAGGGTGTATGAATGGAACCAGGTTAGGAGAGTTAATTTCTGAAGTGGAAAATTGGGAATTTAAACAACGAATGCAAGATATGATTACAGCGGAAGAAGCTGCAAAAAAATAATTGACAATCACCATCAAGCACGAAAGAGATATATTTTATTGTAAATAGTATTTTTAATTTATATACAGGCCATAAAACGCGTCATTAATACATAATAGGTTATTTAATAATATTAATAAGATCCACTGCCATTGTCCTTGGCACAAAAATAATCAAAACAAAATGAGCCTAGACCTGGAGTAATTAATATTGTTTTACCCCGTATGCTGAAGCTTATGCAAACAACTACACTTATACGATTTGTTAAGTATAGCAACAAAATATTTAATGTTAGTAGATCTGGCTGGTCCTAATTGGGAAATAATGTTCACGTGACTCGGATCTTAATTTAGAATTAGTATTGCCGTTTATTCCCATGTAAATTTCTTTTTTTTTGTGTTAGAATTGGTTTCTTTTGGTTGAATTTGAACCTGAAGAAAACAAAAATAAATAAATAAAAAAAAAACACTCTGATTTTTCACACTAGCAAATTCTTTTTTTTTTTGACCAGAAACCACCACACTTTGAAACGTAGCAGCATCCGGTTCAGCAAACGCTAGACGATTTCATCAACAACCAGGAATAACTTGGCGTATTATAGATCCAAGTCTTGTGGAAAGCTATTTACGGAGGTTTAATAGAAAGTTTTAAGATATAACGACAACGATCCACGATCGCTAATACTCAAAACCCATCGTTGGTCTTGTATACACTACTTTCAATATAATTGCCAACCTTCAGCTCATCAACAGCTAATATCACTTAGTAAACAAGCATAAATCATAGATCCTAGCACAAGCCACCGAATCCCCTAGTGTTTGAAAGTAGAACGAGCTCTTTAAACCAACTAGGATATATACGTTTGCTTTTTTTTTCAAATATTATCCATAACACATAAGTCAGGTCCAACCCCCTACTACCCCTAGCCTAACCTACCAACCCAAAAAATATCAAATATCACTCATGTTTAGTATATTCATCCTTATATTCCTATTGATCACATCGTATGCTTCAGGGTTGGGAATAACAGTCCAACCCGTGAAATATGGTCAAAGCAAACAATTGTCATCTATTTCCAATTTACAACATTGTATAACCTATGAAACAAGCGCGGATGATATAATATTTGTCAGCATTAAACTGGAGGATAAGTTGCCGTCTCAAGTACTTAATTTGAATATTTTTGATAACGAAGCAAATCAATTACGTAAACAACGGGATATTGGGCTGCGAGATCTCGACTTAATCCTTTCTCATGCTAATAATAAAATTCAAGAAGTGAAGTCAGATAAACGAGAAAATGATGATTCAAAAAAGAATATCAATATATGTTTTGACAATGTATATACTGACATGTCATGGTCTTTCCATCCTGCCACTTTTGATGTCGAATTATTTGTTGATATTAAGAAAGATATGAAAACCACCAATTATGATCTTTATAAGAAATATTTCTCGAAACTGCGAAAACAAGTTGGCGAATTCACTCAAGAGAATCTCGACAATAATATGGAATTAGTTAAACAAGAGTTGAACTCAATTGTTGAAAAATTACAATCACTGGAATCAATATTAAAAGATTTAATGGATCAAGAGTTTAAATTACGAGATGTAAATGAAGAGATATATAGTGGTTATACTTTGATCACTGTTATTGTAATTGCATGTATTATTTTATCAGGATTGTGTCAGGTGATTTATTTTAAGTGCTATCTAAAGAAGAGAAAGCTTTTATAGACGAAAAAGACAAGCACGTGCAATCGTTCAATTCCCTCTTGGACATATTCACTCTATATTGATATAAAGAGAAAAATAATGGGCAATTGCTTAAGATACTCTTTTGCAAAATGAAGATATAAAATAATAACATTCCACCTGCATACCTCTAAATATTGTTTAATATTATTATTAGTAATGCTAACTGTTAATAGAGTCGATATAAACTATCATGTAGAAATGTTGTAGGCAAAATTTAAAGTTAAGGTTTTTCGGACTAATATTCACTTTTCTTACACTTGATCCGAAAATACTAACACCGTGTCCTCTCATTGCTATGCTATGTAATAGATTAGATTGAACATAATTCACGACCTGCTGGTTTTTTTTCGGGGGTTCTGTCTTGCCAAAAATAGTTAGAACATGTACAGCTATATAAGTAAAGTATATTCTATCCTCTCATTTTTTCACTATTCAAAACTTCTTGACAAATTTGTTCCATCGATTCACGATCAATTAAACTTCCAATGTTTGAATATGCTAAACTAGCTTCATATCCCAAAATCACCCTTTGTTCAGTAATTCCCAACTCTCCATATGCAAGTGCCTTGAGCACATTATAATATCGACTAATATTACTACGAGTAGAACTAGTGATATTTGGATCATTTTGATCACTATATATCTCCCATGAACTTTCTTCTTCTAGTCTTGTTATTGAAATAGAACCTTGTCCTGGGGTATAATCTCTTCCCTGGATCTTAGCTGCGTTTTGATTGACCGTGGTTGCACTTGATGAGGTATTTGCAGTTGTTTTGTGGAGCCATATATAACCATTGCTACCCAATATGACCGATACACTCCCTGGTAAGTCATAGGCATGATTCTTTGATTTAACAATCAAAGAGCTCGGTACCTTCAAGAAAATCCCATTTCTTAATTTTCCATATTTCAACGATCTAGTATGTAAAGATGCAATACCATTACTGAAAATTGTTTGAACTTCACAATTCAATAAATCTCCTTCCTTTAAGAAATTCCTCATTTGTAATTCATCAGACTCGGATTTTCGTCTAAGGATACCTCCAGGTAAATTCACAGACCCAAGCATCAATACAGCATCTTGTCTGGTTCCAATATCAACTTTCCATCTCTTATTAGCCACTTCGGTAATTCTACCAACAATATGATCACCAGTCTCAGGGGAATATCTACCACGCAATGGAATCACACTCAACAATCGATTGACACGAGACACACTGCCAGCGACTGAAGAATATGTTGAATCGTTAAGGAAATAAGTACCATGACCTTTCATCCATATTGGATCTTCGGTAATAAGTTCTCCTGGTGTAACTATACCAGCATTGGTGGCAGATGTAGTAGTAGCACCACCATCGCCCATTTCTATATCAGAATCATTGTCTGACTCGTCTATATTGTTAAACTGGGACGTGGATTGTGGTTTGGTAATACTAATCACTTCAGTTATATCCATTGTCTATTTGCTTTATATCTCGAGTTGTACAGTATTCTGGGATGAGCATTTACTTTTTTATTTTTTTTTTTGCAGGAAAATTTTGACTCTATAGAGCTGGTATATCAATTGGATGAACTTTCTTCGATTTATTCATAGAGGTGAAAAGCTACGAAGATCTATAATGTCAATACTGAACAAATACTTACCTCCAGTTAATCGGTCCATGGTGGAACTCGATAGATCCTTTTTCCACAGTGAAATTCCATTGTTAGCTGCGTACTTCCCCAACGCCAAATATATAGGTGAATTCGTCAAACGTTGTAAATCAGATATTCTTTATATGCCCAATGTGAAACATATAGTTCCAATGAACAATTCCAAAGCGGTTTTACTTCAAGATCAAATCACTGACATTTGTCAGCTTTCACCCTTGGCCCAGGAGAAATTTAAAGAATTTGGTGTAGAAATTAGACCATACACTATGCTGCTCGATTATTCATTCTGGAAAACGGATGAAATATTGAGATCTATACTTCCAGAAGATCTTCTTGAGGAAATACCCTCGGGGTTCAGTCAGGCTGGACATCTTGCCCATATAAATCTTAAGACCGAGTTCAAACCTTATGGAGAATTAATTGGTCAGGTGATTTTAGATAAGAATCCTCTGATACGTACTGTGGTTGACAAAGCAGACACCATTGATACTAAGTTTAGAACATTTAAGATGAAATTACTTGCTGGAGAGGATAATTTCTTGGTAGAACAAAGTGAAAGTGGATGTAGATTCAGGTTTGATTTTAGTAAAGTATATTGGAATTCACGTTTAAGTACTGAACATGACAGATTGATTGGTAAATTTGCTAAAGGGGAAGTAGTTGGTGATGTATTTGCAGGAGTAGGTCCATTTGCAGTTCCAGCTGGGAAAAAGGAAGTTATTGTATTGGCAAATGATTTGAATCCTGAAAGTTATAAACATTTGCAAGAAAATATTGAGTTGAACAATGTAGGGTTGTTTACTAAACCATTTAATTTAGATGGAAAAGAGTTTATTCGTCAAAGTCCAAAATTATTGTTTGATTTATATAAGAAAGCACCAGTGATACAGAAAAAGACTGTTATACGAAGAAAAGTACCTGGTAATACCCAAACATCAAAATCAGTGAAAGAAGAACAAATCACTGAAATTAAAATACCTAAATTTTATAAACATTATGTTATGAACTTACCAGATTCTGCTTTGACATTTTTGGATGAATTCGTGTCATTATATGGAAGATATCCTGAAATAGCACAAGACTTAAAACAAGATCCTGAATTTAAATTACCCATGATTCATGTTCATTGCTTTGAGAAATTTGGTATTGATGAAGAACCACCTATGGAAGAATTACATCGTAGGGTTTACGATAAGATTGTTAAATTGATGGGATATGATTTGGATTTCAACAAAATGGAATTCCATGTTGTGAGAATGGTGGCTCCTACAAAACCCATGTTCTGTGTTTCATTTGAATTGCCCGAAGAACTTGCATTCAAGACAGTCTAGTAAATACGTATAATGACCTTTTGTATAATCTAATATAGAATGAAAGTAAACTACATATGTTGATCATGACTAGGTTTAAGCCTACTTACTGCTTCGTTATCTCATTCTCAGAATTGACTAGTTGTCTTCATACTCGACCTTTGGGCAAGATATTTTGTTAGTAGCTGATCATATTTTAAGTCAACAGTAGAAAGATTCAGCCAATATGTAAATATCTAACAAAAAACAATGATGTGGTAGCGCGATAAAACAAATTGTTTTATCCTCTTTGTTTATTCTGCTCTTTTTTTTTGCAACACGATCCCTTCTTTCAAAACTAATCAATCCTTTTTCTAATGTTGCCAGAAGAAATAGAATCAAGCCAAGTTGGTCTGTCCCAAAATCATGGATCCTTAACATCATTAAAAAAGCGTGTTAGAAATAAGGTTTCAAAATCTGTCAAGAAATTACACTTGATCATTAATAGAGATAAAGAATTGGTTGTTACAAAGGAGCTTTTGGAATTAAAAGCTCAAGTTTTGAATAAATAGAAAGGGTTAATTTGCTGCTATTATTTTTAATTGGATTTGTTTGTTGGTTTTGTAATCTTGGTCTAATAAGATTTCCTCCAATGTCGCTACAAAAATGAAGGTTGCCAGAATCGTGAAGAGAAGGTTTGGTTCTTTGTAAATGGTAAATTAGCTAATCAATAGAGAAATAAGGTCAAGTTTGAAGATTGCTTTATCAAATAATAGTTCAAGAACATGTATTTCTGGTGAAAACTATATCGATTCTGTATTTGGCTAGTCTGTTTCAAAGGTGTAAGAAATACATATTCCTTTCTTTTTACTATTTAAACAAAATATCTGAAGAACTGCTTCTTTATGTAGTTTTACCACCGACTATTGTCATTTGTTCTTTTGTAGCATTTGCTTTACTCTTGTTGTTCCCTCGAGTAGGTTGTTAAAGTATTGGTAGCGTAATTCCACTATTTTTCCTTTGCTTTTATTCACTCAGCGGTAACATTGATTAACTTTTTCTTTGCAACCATTTGGTAACAAGAGCATTATATTTCAATACAACACACGCACTTGGTAACATGGGAGTAAAAGGCGAGTTAGATCAAGAAACCTTCCTCCTAACCAGTCTTGAACCAAGATCTCCTTTGAAACGCATACTTTCAAACATACCTGGTGAAGTTCTAATTCCCCATGAGGGACTTGTAAATGCTTCCAAAAGCTACTTTAGTGATATGGGATCCATCCAAGTTTCAATCCTGCCACCACCATCTTCGCATGAAGAAAATAAAAGAAGCATCATTAAAACTAAGAAAAATTCTAGTAAAAATGAGTCGGTTAAAGCTGTAGCGTTTGACAATCATATCAATGAGATTTCATACCCTTACCAAGAACTGTTGACCCAAGATGAAACGATTGAATCCCAAACAGCTACGATTTGTTCTTTGCTTGAAATTCAATTTGATTCTGAAACTACTAAAGTTGATGGATTGATTTTTAAAGAGATTATTGATAAAATCTCCAATTTATTACAAGTTAATGAGAATACAAGTAAAATTCTGAAACTGAAACAAGATGAGATTGAAATGTTAAAGGAAGAAAATTTACAACTATCAAACAAGCTTGAAAAGATAGATGAAGCTTTCAAGACTCAGAAAAATGAGTTGTTTGATTACAGAACTAAGAACAGTAGCCTTATTCAACAGTTTGAAGACCTTTCAATGGATCTAGGTAATGAATGTGAAAATTCCAATAACGCTTTGTTCTTAGAAAGAGCCCGAAACAATGAATTGCAGCAAGAAGTTTTCATTTATCGTGATGAATTGATCAAAATGAAAGAATCTCATGAGAAACTACATGCCCGCAATAATGAGCTTTCAAAAGATTTAGAAAGCAGGACAAAAGAAATAAATGATTTAAAGGAAAATTACCAATATCAAGTTAACTTGACACAGAATAAAGATCAGATAATAACCAAGTTGGAACAAGACCTTATGAAGTGTGGTAATGTATTGGAAAGTCAAAATGATGAAACTAAAAACTTAATCAAAACTATGGAAGATGCTCAAGAATCTCTCGAATTAAAAAATGCTACAATTGATAAATTAAATAAAGAACTTGATTCACTGACAAAAGTTGAAATTGTTCATCAGAAATTAGAAAGGAAACTTAAAGCTAAGATGGAAGAAATAAAACAATTAAAAATATCTTTTCAAGGCGAAAAACTGGAATTGCAAAATCTAGTTATTAAACTAACAGACAAAAACTCAACATTAACTGCTGCCCTTTCTCAGATTGATCAGTCATTAAATATCACACTAGAAGAAAACCAAGCACTTTTACTTTCAAATGATATTCTTTCCACTACATGTCGTAAAATTTTTAAAATAAATTTGGATATTTTTGGAGTTTTTCTTCAAGATGAATCAAGTTCAATATATCAATCTTTAGTTGAACAATTTAGATCTATAACTATGTTTAATAAAGATGATCTCTCCTTGGTCAATCGGATGTGCAAACTTCAATTCTACATGCTTGATCATCTACTGAAGGAATATTATCTTTATACTAAAGAATTTGGAGAGTTACCAAATAAACAGAGGATTCAATGCTAGAAAAAGATTATTTGATATTATTGAAGTTTATATATTTTGCAGCCTGTTGGGAAAAACCCAATCTATTTTTAAATAAATTCCTATCTAAGATTGCTAATTCCTCGGGATACTTTCGCGAAAAGATAAGAAAAAAAAGTATACCCATAGCCGAGAAGCTAGTTCAAAGCTTTACAGCTCTACTTTTAATCTCAATGTCAATTCCTCTAAAGGTGGTAGATATATCACAAGCTGATCAAGTTCTAATTCAACAACAGCTTCTATATGCAGCTACTTCTCAAGGATTTCTCTTTATAGAGGGACATGACTTCACTCAACAAGAGATTGATGCTCTATTTGAATTATCTCGAGAATTCTTCAACTTACCCCATGAATACAAATTGAAATATTCAATTAATTCCACTAACCATGGATATTCAAACTTTGGTGCAGAAAACTTGGATCCTCAACATCAACAGAAAGGAGACCCTAAAGAAGCTCTTAATATTAATTCAATAAACTTTAGCACAGGAGAATCATCAAGACCTATACCTGATTGGATTAGTAATGATCCTCAGAGAAATGAATTTTTAAGTGGTGTCATTTCCAGATTATTTAAATTGTCCATTAGAATTCTTGAGATTCTTGCTCTGGGTTTAGAAATTGAAGATTCTGAGAAGGTCAAGGGAAGGAATTGGTTTAGTGCTAAATATGCACCAGACAAGAGCTCAGGATCCACCTTCCGGTTACTTCATTATCCTGGACAAAAATCCTTAAATCCAGAAAGTGTTATTCGAGCAGGTGCTCATACTGACTATGGATCAGTGACCTTATTATTTCAGCAAGAGAATCAAGCAGGGTTGGAAATATACTCACCTGTGTCTAAACAATGGGAATCGGTTCCGTTTGTTTCTTCGAAAATTGCAGGTGTGGCGCCTCCCATTGTGGTTAATATAGGCGATTTGTTAAGCTATTGGACCGCTGGGCTATTAAAATCCACAATCCATCGGGTCAAGTTCCCTAAAGAAGTTCAAGAAACTGGACAAGATAGATATTCAATTGTATTTTTTAGTCATCCAAATGATGATGCATTATTGGAACCTGTGCCATGTTCTTTAATTAGAAATAGACAGGGAAGAGGGGCAAATAAGGATGACGGTAAAATAACTGCCAAGGAACACCTTCAACGGAGATTGGCTGCTACATACGGATGGTAATTTTTTTTTTGCATCACTCATTTGGTATAGATTAGACCCGACTTTATATATAGGTGTGTTAACTTTAAATAACATGAAATTTACTGCGAATGATGTGTTTCCCAATTGGGCCAAGTATGAAATTTGTGTCGGCTATTACGCAATTTGGATAATATATAATGCGAGATGCGAAGAAAAAAATAATGTGCGCAACACAAAGAGCGGTTGCAGAGGTAATGTTGTTCTGTGCGGAATCAAATAAAGCAAAAGAACAGTAACAAAGATACCGCTCCCCCACCTAGATCATCGAATCTTCGTTATCTAATCTTTACGCAAATCACGCATGGGATATTTGGGTTGCACTATACTTTTTTCCTACAACCCTTCAACTTCAACTGTTTTTTTATGACATCAAGTATTATCCTATAATAGCCAGAATAACGATGCAACTACACCATCAAACCCACGTTGCGCCCAATCCCCACAGCATTAGTGATGCAAGTATTGTGTCTGACCCCAACGAAGTAGTCGAAATAATCAATGACCAAGAACTAAAGAATTACAGGTTAGGTATAACTCTTCTAGTTGTATCAGTGAGTACGTGGATCATAGGTCTAGAATTGGTAAATGTTGTACTAAAAGGTGATGATTATAATAAACCATTCCTCTTTGCTATTATTTCAGGAAGCTTTTACAGTTTGAATTTAATTCCCGATTTAATAAGTTTCATTTTCAAGAGAAGAATAAAACAAAGTGATCATGAAGAAGAGCAGTCAGAAAATACCCCCTTGATTCAAAGTTCTAGCAGCGCCAGTTCTCTACAACAGAGGGCATTAGAGAAGATCTTGTCTGAAGACTCCCTTTCGCATCCAACAGAACTTTCTCTACATGAGGTATTCACGCTTGCAGTACTCATCGCTATTATTTATCTTGTTTACAATTTGTGTGTAATGGAAGCCCTTCAATTCACATCTGCTTCCAACCAAACTGTTCTTGGATCTTCATCCTCGGTTTTTACTCTTTTAATTGGAGCTATGCTCAAAATTGAACGTTTCAGTTGGAAAAAGGCATTATGTGTCGTTTGTAGCTTCATGGGTGTTTTCTTGGTCAATTTCAGCGATGGTGGAAGTTCAGCTAGTGGTCATAAAAACAAATTTGAACCGAAAAATCCAAGATTAGGAAACCTTTTAGCCTTAGGAGGGGCGTTAGCTTATGCATTATATTTAATCTGTATGAAAATTAAATGTGGTACTGGGAACAGAACAACTAATGAACGAAGATTATTTGGATACGCTGGTTTCATAACTTTATGTTTAGGGGTTCCAATTTTGATATTTGTTGATTATATTAATTTTGAAAAGTTTGAATTTCCTCCTCCAAACAATACGATACTATTCAGCGTCTTGATTAATGGAGCATTTTCTGCCGTTTCCGATTATACAGCCATGTTGGCAATGTTGCTAACTTCTCCTTTGGTTGTTTCTTTAACGTTAACTTCAGGAATACCAATTACAATATTCATTGACTATATTATTACCTATGTTACACATACTGGTAAGAAACAACATGTTAGTTTGGTTTATATTTTCGGAATTGTGTGCATCTTATTAGCAGTTGTTCTCGTTAATATAAATATCACATCCGAAAATGACTTAATCGAGGAAGTAATTGAAGATGCAATTGAAGACGCAATCAAGCGAGACGAAGTAATGTCTCCAGTTCTTTCACCCTTACTTGGTCCAGCTCTCCACCATCATCCACCTTTCATTACTGATTCATCATTCCATGTCGGTGTTCATTCGTTCTCTCCAAAATTATTGACACCTAGATTGATAAGGCTGGTTTCAACCTATAATTTGGATGAAAGGGATGCCAACAATGAGGATCAGGAGGTAGAAGAAGGCACCGAAAGTAAGTTGATTGTTGTTAGAGGCACCAATCATTTGTATCATGTGAAAAGAGATTATAGTGAATCAACAACAAAATCTACCAAAGGATCTCCGTGGCTACGTGGGGATGGAAATATATGAATTTAACTTGTATAAATTAAACCGAAAATAAGATATGAGTGAGTAATTCGATGCATATACACCTAAATTTGGTTAGAGATTTCTTGGATACGCTCTTTAGAAGAGGCAACTCAGAGTTGTCCGGTATAGATCAAAAAGCATCAAAACATAGTAAATGATAGATAGATTTCTACAATTTGACTACGCTCTTTAAATTTTACTTATAATTTATAGTCTATGGCGTTATTATTACACTCTAACAAAAAAGGTAGCTAACTTATACAATCATTCTCGATTCATACTCGTGTGTAACTTGTGTTCTCTCATAAATAATGAACAAGCATACCCTAATGCAACTGTACTCAACGCAAACACAAATGCTCCTTTACATCCAGCGGCATATGACTCTCGAATGGCCTTTCTAACATACTTAGGGGCGATATCTATATAATTTGTATTCTTTAATGCATGTTTTATTATATCCTTTGCCTGGTCTTTGTCGGGCACAAGTCTAGTGATATTTTCAGTCAATCTCCGCAACAAGACATTTTGAAATATAGCTGAAGCGATAGCGACTCCCAATGTGGAACCGGTTGATCTGAAAGTATATTGAATTGAAGTAGTACATGCTTGATATTTCATTGGTACCGCAGCAATCAATGCGAGTAAAGTCACTGTTAACATACATGAATAACCCAAACCTGAGGGTAGTAAGAGCACAAATTGTTGCCAATTTGGAATTGCGGGAGTTATCATGGCAATTCTGGACATACCAAATAGAGATATAATACCAGCAATGATGGTTAACTTGTAATATTTCCCGGTTTTCTTCATGTATAATCCTGCACCAACAGACCCTAAAGATACCCCTAAGAAGTTGGGAATTAACCGAACTCCATTTTGTGTAGCAGAATAATCCAAAACTGAGGTATAATAAATTGGGACATAGAACAAGGTGGTGAAAACTCCCATTGTATAGAACCAGTTGGTTAATGAGCTAGCAAGGATAGTTCTATTAGCAAGCAAGTGAATAGGAATTATTGGTTCCGGCGAAATATTCTTTTCGACGTATACAAAACATCCAAGCAAAAATAAGGAGGTGAGAGTTAACCCGATAAATAATTTTGATGAATAAGCAATTTCTCTTCCTCCCAATGATGCAGCGATAAGAATCATCATTAATGCACTTACTAAAACAAATGAACCCAAGAAGTCAACCCGTTTCAATTTCTGGTTTATATCTTGACCTTGAGCCCCTAAACCGGGAGATCCCTCTGGTAAATTCAAATTTAAATATATGGACAACCCCACAATAAAAGCAAGTGGAACTTGTAAAATAAATACATATTTCCATCCAAAATAATCAGCAATTAATCCACCAATAATACCTCCTGAAGCTGAACCTAATCCAAAACAGACATTGGCCAAACCTTGATAAAACCCTCGATCTCTCAAAGGAATGATATCAGACATAGTAATCGTTCCTAACGAAGTCAATCCAGAACCTCCCCAACCAGTAATGAATCTTCCAATAACTAATATCGTAAGGGAATCAGTAACACAGACCATACATCCGATTCCAAAGAGTAAAGTACAACATACTAACAAGACCTTTCTACCGAATATATCAGAAAGTTTACCAAAGATAGGTTGAAAGGCGGAGCTTGATAGTAAATATGCTGTTGCGATCCATGATATGTTAGATACAGCATTTAAGTCCGACGCAATTAATGTAAGCAAGGTAGCCACCACAGTTCCGTCAAGTGCTGCCAAATAAGCACCCATAAATATACTACCTAAAACAGGGTATAGCTTGGATCTAGGCAAGGCATAACCACCATTAGGGTCATCAATTTCATACTTTGGAGTGTTACCTGGTTCACCTACAGTTTCTTCTTCTTCCGGAATTGCACCATAACTGTGGGTTCTGAAAACTTCGATACTTAGTAAACCTTCATCTTCAGCAGCTAGTTCACCAGCAATAATACCTGCCAGACCAGCGGAACTGTCTTGAATTATATTGGGGTACAAGTGAGGATGTATGGTAGGGGATTGAGATTCTGCTCGTTGGACGCTAGCATCCTTTATACTATTCGTCATGACTTAAGGTAATGCAAGAGATAAGAATTTTTTCAAGAAAAAGAAGTCTTTTTTCCACTCTTATAAATTAAGGTTTCGGATTCTGCCCCCGCATTTCTAGATCTATTCGGATCTTATAAATCGGGTATCGCGGATTAAAGAACTAGATTCATTGACTTTCAACAATGGGATTTACTGAGTCTGGTGCTGATGTTTTGGTATCGAAATGACGTATAAAACATTTTTTACAAAAATTGAAGTAATGCGGGGGACAATGACGTGAACAAATTGTGGCTAAACCGTTAATTTTATTTTAACAGCTCTTCTTAGTTCCAGATTGAAATAGATTGTTCGTATTTGATAGATTGGGAAGATTCTAAGCAAAGCTTCACATACGGAAGAAAGCCCATGGTTAAGTAGGCTTTTGTATAAAGTTTACTGCATTAAACATAATTGAGAAATTAGTTTGATCCTCTCGGCATCTCGTTTTGGGAAATTATCTTTTATTAGTACCTAATTGGGTATATTCGTATTTGAGTTGAATTTGATGACCCGATTTAAACTGGCTATCAAAGTTGCCTAAACATTCATAAGTTAACGTCTTCCACAGAAAAATGGCGTTCTATCACTAGACAATTTTGAAAGACGCGTAGATTTTGATTTTCAGCCACATATAAGTTGACAACATCTCTTCCCTTGCTGAAATGTCCACCATAAAAGTAGATGACAATGTCACGTCAGAAGTAGTTGCTTCTCTAGTTCCAATGCACATTCAATACACAGGATCGGCAAATACTCAAGATTATTTTACCCCATCAAAAATACGACCAGATACGAAAACAAATGAAAATCACGTTGCTTATTTCAGAGGATGTAAATTGGTAGGAAATCCAATAGACTTATCGTGTTCTCAACTCAAGGGATATGTTATAAATAAAACTGAACATTTGACAAGATCTGAAGGTGACGATGATCAAAATGAAATTACCAGTATTTCCAATTACACTCCTGATGTTGCATTCAAGGAGTTGATGATTTATGGTCATGATGTCCCTGTTGAACTGAATAATCAGTGGTCTTTGGTTCCGGAGTATTCTAAAATCAATAATATACTTCATGGTTAAATTTAGTTGTTTAGAACTTTATACATACTACACTTAATATATGGGGTTTTCCACACGCGAGATTAGAAATTGTTTCATTCTATATATTATTCGTCCATGATGTCGGTCAACAACTTCTTTCCACAAACGGGTAACTAAGGTAAAACATCGTAGCTTCTGTGGTTGTTTCGTTGCAAACCCTCCCAAGAACATTTATCAACCAATACGAATGTAACCCCGTAATCAGCGAGCTAACAGTCATATTCTGAACCAGGAGAGCCCATTCTTGCCATAGCTTGGACATAGTTGCCAACATACCTGCCCAAAAAGATTTAAATTTTTCCTGTAAAAGAGCTTTAAACTGTGTATTTATTTTGGAAATTTAGAACTGGTGGAATGATCTGGTAATGAATCATTTATAATCAGGCGGTGCTTCTGAAACCGTCAACTTCAAATTGTTAAATGGCCTTGTGAATTTTACCTGAGCTCCATCGGTAGCTCCACCTGATAGGGATGTCAACCTGGACTCTATTTCTTGTATTTGAAATTCTGCATATCCACAAGGATCTTGAGGTAACCAAACCTTGGGTGGTTCATATTTAAATGCCGGATGTAAGTATAGCAATTTATGATTCACATAATTATTCCCATCAGTCTCTTTCTCGGAATTCCCAGCAGAATAGGGGCTTGCTTTTTCACAGGATTCTCGATAAATTTTATCTGATAAAACAGGTAAGTTTGAAAAATGAGGAATATATCGGTTATAAATCAAAGTGTTTGCAAAAATGGTAAGAAATAACACTCCAGTCATGATCCAGCCTTGAACTCGCAAGGGATATACTCCATGTTGATCCTTCAGGAGAAAGAAAACACCAATAAGACAACATTCAAGACAATATATCCCCGTGTATAAATGGAGTAACGCAATCGGATATAATCTCCCCATAGTTTCAGATTCATTAAGGTGGCTATAGACATATTTCAAGGCGTACTTGTAATATAATATTGAAAGACTCAAAAAGAATATGAGGAAAATTGAAATTAAGGGCGATATAATTGAATATGAGATTCCAATACATGCATATATTGAATAAACGGAAAATGTTGTTCCCCATTTAATTTTTGGTAGATTGGTAAGCCGAGTGAATTTCTGTCTTGGGGTTCTATCAATTATCTTGTAAAGGGTATTGGTCAATATCAACTGATTTATTCTGAGAAAGTTACTTCCACAAAATGCAAATGCTCTTAGACACATATATTGGAAAAAAAAAGTTGCTGATTTGGGTAGATTTGTTGCCAATAGCACTGGTATGGATGTGGGCTGATCAATTATTTGTTTGAAAATCACAGTTACACTTGACAGAATAGTAACAACGAGAAATTGTTGAAAAAATAAGAATGCAAAATACCATTTCTGTAGATCAATTTCTACTTCACTACCCGTGGTTCTCCCCTTGAAGTAAGTCAAGAATCTAAAAGTTACCATGCATATTTCTGTCAAAATGGTAAGAAGTATCGAAGGAAGGAATCCAGATATGGTTGCTCGGGCTTCTTCTGGAAAATGATAGATCCATTTGAGGAACGGCATTAATTGAGTTAGAAGGGGAATGTGTGATACTAATCCAATCAATGAAACGGGGATAACATATAGAATGATTATACATATGAATATAATAGTCACCAAGTATTTCTCAAATTTACAAGCAATCCCGTCATTTCTTGATACATTCCTCCAAATTATATCTGCTGGATTAATTTCAATTAGGGTTCTGTCAAGACAACCTTGAGTCTGTGAAAGTAAGCATTGATGAGCGATATAAGCCCCCTCTTGAGTTTTGAATTCAATAAACAACTTATTGTGTTTTGTCAATTGTCCATTAGCTAATTTCAACTTTTCTTGATCAATGTATTCATGACATTCCTGAAGTGTTTTGACAGCCCATTCCGTCTTGGAAACTCTCTTCTCTAGCTTAAATATTCTAATCCAACCAGGGAGCTTCAATCTAAAGCTTCTATCAAATTTGGGGATTCTCACTAGTCCACTGTATATTGGAGGATAAAAGAACACTTGGTTCTTCTGCTCATAGAAGAATTCTGACTTATCGATATTCTCATGAGGAGTAGTGGTCCCAAAACATATATATTTCCTACTCGTGCTATAATATTTCATTAACCCTGTAATTTGAGCTTCCTCCAAAACCTCTAAGGCATACTTGGCTCTTCTAACTTCATGGTCTATCTTTTCAAAATCATACACATCCCAAATATTATTAATACCACCAGGTATAGTCTTAAGTACCGTTCTGAGGACATCGTGTTGCTGTAAGTAAGTAGGAACATTGGAAATCAACAAAGTTCGAGCCATAACAGATTTTTTGTGCGTTGATGACAATAAATATGATTGTCTTATGGTGAGAAAACTTTGTAACTCGTAGATAATTAACCAATGGAAAAAGCCTATTGTCAAAAGCCCCATTATGAAATGAGCATTTAAGCGCCTCACTTTGGTATTTGCAATATTTGAAAGACTTAATTTATCTAATCCGGAAGCTGAAAATTCTGAATCACTACCAGTAAAATTGATTGGAATCAATATTATCATATTCAATGTCCCTGAAAAAGAAAAAAACAACAGCAATACACTAATAAACCTAACGAAAAAGTAAGTATCTAGTCCAAGAGCTAGATAATTGTTGATGCTGCATTTGAGTGTCGGAATTATCCAATTCAAAAACCCTCGCGGAAGACATTCCATTCTTTCATTTATGGGAACACAGAAACATCGTGGTTGGTAAAGGAAATTGAATATAGACCTAAACAAGCAAAACAATGTAAGTTGGATAGTGCAGAAACATAAAGATGTGAATAAAGTTTTCAGGAATACTCCAAAATCTATTCCAGAGGAACTATGTGCTGCACCTGTTTGTGTAGTGTTTAGAAATTGAGAAAACCTTTGGGAATTGAAAATACTCATATATGTTTTGGTTAAGGCACTGTAATCATACTCTTCTGAGGAAGTTAGTGTCAGCATTTGTTATGTTTTGGTTGATTGTTATATGTGACAAGATGCTAATGTTTGTATTCTTGGTTGCAATTCGTTCATGTGTCGAATTTTGCAACAAAAAAAAACAATGACCGCAAAGATGAAATCTCTCAGATTGACAAAAACAACGTTCAGGGTATCCTCCCGTTGTGAGAAACTTCTGCAAAGAACAATTTCTTGGAAGAATCCGGAATTCATTCAAAAGGTCGATGTTACAAAAAGCTACAGCTAGTAAGATTTTGCAACCACTTCTTTCAATTTCTATTCCAAACTCTAAGAAATTACATAACTCTTCCTATTAAGAAAATATTAATTTTGATATAAAAATGGTTCCTTTATTCGCCTAAACACCCTTTAATAGTTTCAAATCCCTTAGAAAACCTTATAAATGGAAAAGATGAATCAAAGTTAAGGCTTTTAAAAAGTCTATTGAGCACGTGATTATGGTTCAATGTGAAAAACCATCCAAAACCAAAATTTTGTAACGAAGGGGACCTAGGTTACAGATAATAACGAATTTATATGCAGTACTGGAACTGAT